>JAIKVE010001385.1:0-12016 GCA_024679115.1 Phytophthora pistaciae
TGCTTTTGTTCTTTGTGAATTTGGCCTTGTTCTTGGTGAACTTGGGCTGGAAAAGGTGTACTGCAAGTCCAGCGCTTGTCTGTCTGTCAGTCAGGACAAATAATGCCCCTTCACTTTCAGTTTTCCCGAGAGCTCAGCAGACCTCAGCGCCGCAGAAAGACCAAGAGTTTGTCGACCAGGCGCACACACACATGAAGGCGGCTACGGATAAGCAAACCAGTCGTCACCTGGTCGGCCTCCCCAACAACGCACTAGTCCAGATCCTCACGGCGACTGTGACGCGGTTGCACAGCGTGGAGATGGAGATCAACGAGCTGGAGCTGGCAATCGACGACGACCAAAAGGAGGTCGAGTCGTACACGCACGAGATCAACGAGTGCCACGACCGCTTGAAGGATATCGACGAGTTCGTGGTTGCGCTCGAGGCTGGCGAGGTTCCTTCTGTGCCGGACGTGGCGTCTGCTCTGGCGGATATGGCGGAGGAGCGTGATGAAGAGCAGGTCGCAATCACGCGATACGAAGAGGCTCGGAGCTGGCACGAACAGCAGTTCCAGAAGCTCCAGGAGCAGTGCAGAGAGCTCAGGAAAGAACGCGTCGCTCTTCACAAGACGTGCATTGAGATATGCTCCATCTTCCGACGCAATGGCGCCTTTGAGCTGATGAGGCGAAAGTTGGCGAAAACCCCAGTGTAGTGGGGCCTGAAGGTGGAAGGAACAACGTAGAGAAGATATACTATAGCGAGGACTGGGACTAACGTGTAACAACGATATTTTTTCTTAGCTGCGACTCACACTCGATGCACAATTAGTGAAAGCGTCCACGTTACAGTAATGGGGGTCGAAGTGGTGGATTTGAAGGGTACAAACGATAAATCTTCAAAATTGTATCAGCATGCGAAAAACGCTACGCGCTCTTGATCTCATTGAATGCAAAGCGTATAGCGTAACCGCTGAGATCACCTCGGTTGAAAAAGGCAGGCCTGCTGGTGAAGCTGTCTATCTACGACTAATGAATTCGGGCGCTGCTTAGCGGATATAAGACTGGAACAATCTAAATACAAAAAAAGTGGTTGTACGCCGTACGATGCAGACTCTACTGAGATATGCGCTGATTTCTTAGTGTCACCACTCAAAGTTGTCATACTTTTTGTGCAGCTTAGTCACGCTCCTGCTGCTGTTGCCCCCACGTTCCAGTGTCAAGGAGGAATGAACGATAACTGTGTTATTTTCACGGTTATCTACCGGTAGAGCAATTATTTTGGCGTTCCTATACTGTACTGGCACACCTTGCGAAGTCAGTGAAGTCGTTGAAGCGGCCCCAAGTCGCAGGATCGCGAATACAGTACCATGCGACCGGGAAAGCATATAAAAAATGCCGCAATTATTTAGGAGAGGGAAGATCAATCTGCACTGCCAGATTTTTTTACACACTCGATCGACCAGCGAGGGTTCTCGTTGCAAGGACGTGCATCGAAATCTGCGCTATGCTCTAGCGTAATGCCCGACGAAAAAAAAACATCTTCGTATCTTGTAGTGTAGTGAGTGAGAAGTAACTTTCGTGTGAAGCATGGTGAAAGGACAGCTAACGCGTTGCAGCCCACAAGAGTTACTACAGTAACTTACATGTATTCCTACTGCGGTTTCCTGGCCTCGCATGCTCAGTAGGAATGTTCACAGTGGGCCTGAGTGCGGAAACTGATCGAGGCGCTTCTACATGCGTGCGTTGCCATGGTGTCTTGCCTCTGTGGCGTCTTTTCCAGCAAACCACCTGATGATCAGTTCTTCTGACTGTTGGTCCCTCGAGCATTTGTGCGTTGCTGGCAACAGCAACAAGTTGTTGCTATCTACTGATTCTTGAAGCGAGTTACGCTGTGCGCCTCGCTTCGGCTTGAATGAAATGCTCTCTGGAGCTCAAAGTGGTGGATCTGTACTGCCCCGGTACAGCAATAACGAAACGAAGAAGTCATTCGACTATAAAAAATGTACGTGTACCCGGATAATTCGGTAGTCGCTGTTGTAGATTTGCTAGGTGCAAGACTCGGTGCTTCAAACATCCTTGTGACACTGACACACTGGAAAAGCGATCTAATGATTGAAGCGCAGCCCACAGATGCTTTTGCGCAAGTCAGGATTCTACGGCGGCACGATGTCGTGAACAAGAGTTGTCATGAATGGAAGTGTGGACATGTGCAGTACTTTTACTCTCTATTTACACCGGTATCTACGGTGTACGTCTTTGCATGGACTTTTTGAAAGGAGCAACGCCAAAGAG
Source organism: Phytophthora pistaciae (assembly GCA_024679115.1). Lineage (NCBI taxonomy): Eukaryota > Oomycota > Peronosporomycetes > Peronosporales > Peronosporaceae > Phytophthora > Phytophthora pistaciae. The sequence goes on from JAIKVE010001385.1 coordinate 2,272, forward strand.
TTACATGTAGCAAAGCTAGCTCCATACAGCTAGCCAACCTCCATCGCTTCACGCTGTCGAATGCTGTAGAGCTACATCACTGTGCTTCGTACTGTCATCGCCGGTGTATCAAGTAGAAGCGTGTTGTGGTACATGTATCACTCCACTGTCGCGATCGTGCATAGAAATTAATCAGCGTACGCCTCCAAGAGGTGACCTCGTCATACGACGTGTGTTTGCTGTTCGTGCATATCCATGTTCGACCACCACAGCAACCCAACAAGCCAAGTCCCTCCTGGGCCTCCACGGCGTCAACTTCTCACCGCTTCTGACGATTTCAACAATCGCGCTTCCATGACCGCTCCCTCCCTCATTTCATTCTGCAATTTGCCTCCTCCGCCTCAAGCGCCCAACCACCTCAAGTCACCCCACCTTTCACCATGACCCGCATTGTCTCGCTCCTCTGCGCCGTGCTCGCCGCCACCGCCTCCGTCTCCTCCGCGTGGCCCACCTCCAAGGGACTCGCTCCTCTGCGCCGTGCTCGCCGCCACCGCCTCCGTCTCCTCCGCGTGGCCCACCTCCAAGGGGAGCGTCCGCTTCAACGGCGTCAAGATCATCAAGAAGGGCGAGACCTTCGACGGAGGCATGAAGACGTACCAGCGCTCCGACATCAAGTGCAAGGGCCAGTCCGAGGGCGGCTGGAGAGACGCCGTCTTCAAGCTCGAGCCCGGCGCCAAGCTCAAGAACGTCATCATCGGACCCGACCAGCGCGAGGGCGTGCACTGCGACGACAACGACTGCACCGTCGAGAACGTCTGGTGGGAGGCCGTCTGCGAGGACGCGCTGAGCATCAAGGGCGGCAACAAGAACAGCGTCACCAACGTGCTGGCGTGCGGCGCCAAGAACGCCGCCGACAAGGTCATCCAGCACAACGGCTACGGCCACGTCAACATCAACGGCTTCTACGCCGAGAACTTCGGCAAGATCATCCAGCACAACGGCTACGGCCACGTCAACATCAACGGCTTCTACGCCGAGAACTTCGGCAAGCTCTACCGCTCGTGCGGCACGTGCGGCAACATCAAGCGCACCGTCTCGCTCAACCACGTGTGGGGCAACAACCCCAAGGTGAGCCTCGTGACCGTCAACGCCAACAACGGCGACGTCGCCACCTTCACCAACGACATCCACGTGCACACGAGCAAGGGCGCCAACGCCGTGTGCCAGACCACCACGTCCACGAACGGCAAGGAGCCCAAGGTCACGAGCAAGGGCCCGTCCAAGAACTGCGTCTTCAACAAGGACAAGATCGAGTTCTACTAGACGACAAGTCGCGCGCTGCTGCTGCTGCTGCTGGGCGTGTGGCTGGCCCTGAAGTTACGACGTACTAGAGTCGAGATGCGTATTTCAAGGCTGTTTGGTATCATACCAAATGGCATCCGCACGGAGTCTTTCATTTCAAGTAAATGATGATAAGTGATGTTTGGTATCATACCAAATGGCATCCGCACGGAGTCTTTCATTTCAAGTAAATGATGATAAGTGGTATGTTTTGTTCGTACGATTGTTTCTCTTACTCTTTGGTCCGTTGACAAAAGTGAAGGCAATGAACAACCGAATATGCCACACTGCCGTGGGTTGAAATTATGGTGGCTCTGCTGTTTGTGACATCCATTCTTCATTCAATGATTTAAAGCTACACACGACACTCTACTTATCTTTCACTTTGGTACTTGCCCTTCCTCTTGGCAGATATCGATACTTTAGTAGTATTCGATCGCATCTGCGTCGTACACGCAGTTCGTCGACACGCCGGTGCTGGTGACCTCCGGCTCGTCGCCATCGTTGGCGGCCGTGGTCTTGCAGATGACGATGTCGTCGTTGCCGTCGTCCGAGTGGACGTGGATATCGTCCGTGAAGGTGGCGACGTCACCATTGTTCGAGTTGACCGTGACCAGGGCGTTGGTCGGGTTGTTGCCCCACACGTGGTTCAGGTAGACCGTGCGCTTCTTGCTGCCGCACGTGCCGCACGAGCGGTAGAGCTTGCCGAAGTTCTCGGCGTAGAAGCCGTTGATGTTGACGTGGCCGTAGCCGTTGTGCTGGATGATCTTGTCCTCCGCGTTCTTGGCGCCACAGGCGAGGACATTGGTGACGCTGTCGGCGGTTCCGCCCTTGACGCTCAGTGCGTCCTCGCAGACGTCCTCCCACCAGACGTTCTCGAGGGTGCAGTCGTGGTCGTCGCAGTGGACGCCCTCACGCTGGTTCTTGCCAATGATGACGTTCTTGAGCGTGGCGCCGGCCTCGAGCTTGAACATGGCGTCCTTCCAGCCGCCCTCGTCCTGCTCGGCACAGGTGATGTCCGAGCGTTGGTAGGTCTTCAGACCGCCGTCGAAGGTCTCGCCGGCAGCGACGACGTACACCTCGCTGTACTCGACGTTGCCGGTACTGGTGGGCCACGCGGAGACGACAGCAGCGGAGGCGGCGAAAGCGACGGCGCAGAGCGAGGAGAAGACTTGGACCATGGTGGGCGAGTTGGGGTGGGGTGGGCTTGGTGGTTGGGATCCGGCAAAACTGGAAATGAGAGATGTTGGCTGTCTTCGCCTGAAAGCTTCGACCGCCCTGGTGAGAGGTGAGTGCAATGCCTACCCAGCTGTCCGTGCGGCGCCGTTCAACGATGGCAAGCATTTACTCTGCTCGAAGTCGTCTCTGATGCCCGTGCTGGACAGATCACGGGGGTTTGGCGCTCCTCTCCGGGGTCTGCATCACGGATTGGTAAGTTATGGGCTCGGTGCCTTTGCGATCGAGTTAAGTTACCACCAGCAAAACGGGGTCTTCGCTTGACGTCAACTGCTGGTGCCGAAGCGATCCAGCCTTGGTACGACCCTGGCACAAATGCTGTCAGCCCTCAAGCTGTGGAGGGTTTGTTGCTTGTTGAAGACCTTCCGTCGTGACACTGCAGGCCTTTTTCGCAACGCTTTCGCTAGTACTGTAGTTACAGTCTTTCCCTGTCGTAGATGACCGAGATGCAAGTCCTCTGGGATCGACGTGTCGGCCGAATTACAGCTGAGCAGAGCGAGTGAAGCTTGGCACGTTAATAAGGGGTTGGATCCAATAAAACCAAGCATTTGCTGCTCGAGCGAGCGATTAGCTCTACAGACAACGACTTACAAAGCCGGCATGCTTAATGCCATCCTCCTATATAAAAACAACGATATATTCCCTCCTGTCAAATCTGTAAAACTTTCATAAAACACACAGTGTGTTGCATAAACTACACAAGAAAGTATATAAAGTACACAAAACCAGACGGTATACAAAGATGAAGTCATTTGATTGGATCTGATTGGCTGGTTTGCTCATGTTAAGCTTTGCTTGACTTTGTCTGCCGGCTTTGTAAGTCGTTGTCTGTAGTCGAAGAACACGACTAAACTCCTGATTAAAGGAATGCTGAGGTGATCACGATGCAACAACGTCAGCTTGGCGAGCTGCCTACATCTGCCTGCTAGGAAAGTCGACTATCGAAGGTCACGATATGCTGAGCACTGCCGGCAATGTACCGTGACTTCTCTCCTTCTATCATGTAGGTGCTTGGACTTCGTTCAGTGATCGCGGCTGTTACAATTTGCTCTTACTTGTAGATTCGGAGGTGCTTTACCGTACTGCAGGCCGTCTACTCTTTTCAGTGTTTTGAAGAAACATTTCAATATTTTTTTTACGAGGCCTTCAATGGGGGTCTCGCTAAGATGAGTGTTGGTGTCGAGAGCCCCAAGTACCTACGCCTTCGTTGGCGAGGCGTCCTTCGTGAAGACGTAAAGTTCGCGGTGACGTCCGTACTTGATCCCCCAGTACGTGAACCCCACGGCAGACGCGAGCACGGCAGCGAGCGAGAACACCACGAGGGCCTCGAACTGGTGCGGGTCGTGGAACACCACACCCGAGAGCAGGATGAGGATGTAGAAGAACTGGTAGGTGGCCGTCTGCATGGAGTTGATGGATCCGCGCTGGTTGGGGGCGATCCACTCCTGCATGATCTGCGTCTCGGCCAGGTCCGTGCTCCAGAGCCAAGCGCGGGACACCACCACGCAAGTCAGCATCACGTAGTCCGATACGATGGACTCGCCCGTGAACAGGAAGGCCAGCAGCACTGGCGCCAGACACAGCCAAAAGAGCCACACGCTCAAGACTGCGACGCGCTCGACCCGCTTCATTTTGCGTCGCAAAGTGGGGAAGATCAGCGTCCCCACGAGTCCGGTAACAGCTCCAGCGCCACGACTGGCACCCAGTAGTGCGTTGGAGATGCCGCGCCACTTCAAATAGGCAGTATTCAATGCTCCGCCACTCAGAATCGTCATGTACAGCGCACAGAACGAGAAGCTCACGAGGAACACCGGGTGCTTGACGTAGTCACCCCACATCTTGGCGTAGCGGCCCATTGTTCCAAGCTCAGCAGTCGAAGGCGAGGAAGGCTCGCCCTTGGTGTCCACTTCATGGGGTGTACGCACAGCCAGAGCCGGCATAAGTTGGTAGATGTCGTGCGTCATGTAGTACTCGAGCGGCGTGGAGATCAAGTTCCAGAGCCCGACAACGGCAGCTCCGACCATGGCGCGAGTGGTGGCGTCGCTTCCAGCGAAGTCCACGATAAAACCGAACGCCATGGGGCCGAGGATGTTGCAGCTCAGGTCGATACGACGCATGGTCGTGTTGAGCTTCGCGAGCTCCGCCGAGTTGTCAACGCCAGCAATAACCACGACCCAGTCGCGCTCGATGCCCAACGTCTGCGCGTCGTTGAGCACTTGGCCCACTCCGCCGCAGACCAGCGTCCCAGCGAACATGAGCGCGAGCGGCCACGTCCACTCGGGCTTGTGCACGCCGTCGGCGTTCGTCACGAGTAGAATGAGCCCCAGAATGATCGAGTTGAGCACGATCATGAGGTTCTCGAGGAGGATGGCGTACTTCATGGCCGTCCAGCGGTTCCAGCGGTCCAAGTGGTGGCCCACCGTCGGGATCATGAAGATGCACACGACGTACATGGCCAGCGAGAAGGCCGCACTCGGCAGCAAAGTGTCCACGAAGATGTCCATGAACAGAATGGGCACAGCGAAGCCCCACATGCGGTCTCCCTACACACAAGAACCCCGTTAATCCAAAGCTCACTCTGTCTCTGCAGGACCAACGAATGCAGGTTCCTACCCAGGCGGAGAGCAGGTGACTGGCATACAGGTACGTGATCACGCGCCTCGGTCGTGCTGGCGTCGAAGTCGTCGCATTATTGCCGCTGCTTCTATTGGGCGCATACAGAATGGAAGTGTGAGTCAGCACCAAAGGTCTGCTTCGAGGTTGAAGTGGTATATCGATTTCTTACAGCAGAGGCTGCTGCTCTCCGTTGGCGCCGTCGCGGGCGTCCAGCCACGCGGTGGCGAGGCACGCGCCCACGGGCACGAGCGTCACTGCACTCAGGATGAGCGTCACCATGTTGGCGGCCGCGGGCATCACGCACGCGTCTTGGAATCCGCCGACGCATGCTGAGGAGAGCAATAGCGTTGCATCAGTACTTTGGATCAGCTGGTGTTGATACGTCGAGCTGCTGCAACATCTGTACCTGCGCTGTCGAGGGCGAGCGCGGCGCTGACGAGCCCCATGACGAGGCAAACGAGCACGGTGGCCTCCATCTCGAGCGTGGAGCGTGGTGCGTGAGGTGGACTGCAGTGCTGCGGACGCTGCAAAAACGACTGTGAATGGAGCCGGGCGTTATCGGGTTATCGGATTGGTCCAGGAGATCCGGTGGCACTAGTCTACGGGGATGTTGGTGGTAAGGAGCAGTTAATCTGCCGAACACACGATCTCAACCTGTATGCTCACTGCAGCGCCACCGTGCCTTGAGCCAATGGTGGTGCTGGTGATCCGGATCGCCGAATTGCGCGGAGTTGAGGACAGTACGTCCGACCCTTTTTGCAGGCAAGGACGACTGGACTGGAAGCGAACAAGAAGCAAAAGAGTCCCTTCATAAAAGCTGATCGTCACCAGAGCTGGCTGGTCATGAGCAAGTGTTTAGCGCTGTTTACGCGCCTACTTGTCATTATGAGGGCTGTAATCCAGCCGACGAGCTTCTGGTTCAACTTCTGCGCAAAATATTTTATCTGGTCAAGCGCTGCTGGCAGGGGTCTATCCCTCGTACGCTTTCCTCGCCAGTCATCGTCAGCACAAGATCGACTCCCGGACTTCTGCGCGCTGGCACTGCATTTAAGATGAGTGACGTCGTTGCCACGCACATGCACTGTACTTCGAAGTACTGTAACAGGCATGTCCGGAGTGGACAGAAAAAAACGAAATACCCCTTTTAAAGTTGCCAAGAGTGCCCCCTCTTAACTAAGGAAATCCTGATGATGAAGGGAGTAGCAAATAGTCACCAGAACTGGCACGGTGCTACTTGCTTCGCTCATAACATTGACCTACTTCAGATTAGTCCCTGAAATGAAGATGATCGACCAGCCATACAAACCTTCCTGCTACCCTCGGCTATTTGAGTTAACGCTCACAGCGCGAAGCAAGGTTCGTAACAACAATACTCCGCTCTGATGAGTTCGAGCACACGCTGCAGTCGAAATACGAGACGAACACGGAAGATATCTCCGTAAATGTGGACAATATCAAAGTGTCCAACCTAAGTGGTACTCATTCAATTCGTTAGTAGTAATTAGAAGTGTGGCCGTCGGAGAGCAGATAAATTAGACCGTCACACACACACACACCCTTGCCGTAAGATATGTTTATAAGTTCTTTTACCGCTTACCTTTCAAGCGACCAACTTTTGACGGTGAATTATAATGCAGACCTCCTTCCCTTTATGAGTGATGTGAAGATGGTAGCCCGCTGCCTCGTGGCGAATGTCAGTATCGATAGACGTAGACTACTGAAGTCACAGCGTTAGATGTACGAAAACCTGGAGCAGGTTACAAAAAAAAACGTGGGTTATGGAGGTTGTGTACGAATGCCGCGTACTGCCGCTGGCCGAATCATTCTGGATACAGCCACCAGCCCCATTCTCGAGGAAGTGGATGCCTAGCGACTGCGAGTAGTCGTGCTTCTCTTCTTGTAAGGCTGTAGAGCCACACGTGCACGCCCGATCCCCGCAGCAGGTCGGACCAACTATTCATGTTGTAATTGGCGCAGCGAGTTGACGATCTTCTACGTGGCCGTGGGCTGCTTGACCTGCTGCGCGATCTTGATGCGTGTATCAGCGCCCCACGCGTTGAACTAGCTCATACACTGGTCAAACATGACGTTGTCGCCGCAACAGCAGTACTGGTGGCCGCGGCCGATGTTGCCGCAGGTGGCGCTGTCGCCGTTCGAGTAGCCCAAGGATCTGCATGGCGCCGTGAATGTCGGCGATGTGCGTGCCCACGTTGAAGGTGTCGCTGCCAGGAACCCACACGTGGAGAGCGATCTCAGCACGCTGAAGCGTACGATGGAACCACATCCTTGTAGACTCAGCAACTACGCGGTGGAAGCTGAGTTGCAATCTAGACAATAACTTCGAGCTCTTGCGTTTGGTGGACGAGATGTCCAGGAACCAAACAGCTGCCTAATGTTCGTTGCCCTCCAAGCCAAGCACCACGTATACATTATCTATCATACATGCTCGTAGTGCCCCCTTCTAGTTCTCAATACACAGACATACAATACTGATTGGACTACCCCTTTGAAAAGCCCCCAGGTGTACCCGTAACGTTATATGTAAAAGGGGCATGGTTTGCAAAATGCCCCTGACTGAAGTTGAAGTGACACTTCAGAAGTGTACAGTGTTCGTCACCGACCCGTCCGACGAGGGGTGGCTACATTACGTTCACGTCACACCAACTTTACCGTCATTCCAGCGCGTCGGTCTCCGATCCATGCGGCGCTCCGCTCGGCTGCTGGCCGCCACCTCCTGCGGCGTGAAGGCCGAGATCTCGGACCTAAGCACCCGTGGCACCCCTTCTCCACTCTCTTGCTCAGCACCTCCAGCAATTTCCACCTTGAAAGCAGAAGTGAAGGCGGAGAAATTCGACTTTGACGGCTGGACCTCTCTCTGCAGCACTCGGGAGCTCTCGTGCGCGCTCACGCTGGAATCCGGACAGGTTTTCGCCTGGCGGAGGCACCCGACAGAGTCTGCAACGTGGTTGGGAGTCATCGGTCGCCGGGTCTTCGCGCTACGCGAGCGTGACAACACTGTGCAATTCCGATGCCTCCACCCGCCGGACTGTACGTGGAGAAATGGATATCCGAGTTCAAGGAGCTCAATACGTTTAAGCTGATGGAGGAAGTTATGCTGCTGTGCATATGTAGTGCCGACCGAGGACGGTGTCGGGGAACTGTCGCACTACTTTAGGCTGGATGTAAGTGTAGGTGAGAGATAGGTAGAGGAACTCTGCTAATGTAGTTTGTGTGTAGATGCCAGCAGACCCGTTGTACGAGCGCTGGACCAAGCCGACGGACCGGATGACGGAGATCATTATGAGACTGCGGGGGCTGAGAATTGTGCGGCAGGACCCGGTGGAGTGCCTGTTCTCCTTCATCTGCTCGTCGAACAACAACATTGCGCGAATTCAGGGCATGGTGGACAAGCTCAAGGCGACTTACGGCGACTTGATCTACGAAGGAGAAGACAAGCAGGAGCAGCAGTATTTCTACGCGTTCCCACCGGTGGACATGCTGGCTGCCAAGTGTGAGGAGGCCACACTGCGAGCGCTGGGCTTTGGCTACCGAGCGGCCTTCATCGTGAAGACTGCCAAGCAGCTCCAGGAGCTCGGCGGTGCCTCGTATCTTTACGGAATCCGTGACGGCAAGGAGATGCAGCCAAAGGTGAAGAAGCTGAAGTCGACTCAAGACGATGGTGGAAAGGAAGCAGAGGCAGTGTCATACCACGCGTATCAAGACGAGCTTATGGTGTTTGCCGGCGTCGGACGGAAAGTAGCCGACTGCGTCGCGCTCTTCTCCTTAGAAAAGCTCGAGGCCATCCCAGTCGACACGCACGTGTGGCAGATCGCATGCCGCGAGCTGGACGCGAGTCTCAACGACCGGAAGAGCATCACGCCGACCGTGTACCGCATGGTCGGGGATCTCTTCCGTACTCGGTTCGCGCCGCAAGCTGGCTGGGCGCACAGCGTGTTGTTCGCTGGGGATCTCTCAGCTTTCAAACCTGAATTGCCCGGCGGTGAGCAGAAGAAGAAAACTAAAGCGAAGCGAAGTCCTGCCAAGCCAAAGGCAGCGACCAAGCGGAAGACAAGCGTAGCAAGTGCTTGAAATGGATCCCTTCAAACATGTACATGAATACAACACCGTGTGACACAAAGTCGCTGATGATGGAGAGGCGACAATTACGTGGAGATTAATCGTTAATCAAAGCCCGACACCCACCGTCAATGGATTCTGAGATTGTATCCAGCATTTGCAGCCATCTCTGGCCACGCTTGCAAGATGTATGAACTCCCTCCTGCTCTCAATAGCATCACTTCCAAACGCGCCTCGTTACAAGCAAATGCCTCTGAAGTTCCTCTCCACGTTCGTGTTCTTCCTCTTCACAGCGTGCTCGCCCTTAGAGGCGAATGCAAGCTTACGCGCGACGCCGCGTCAGCTGCAGACGTACACGCAGCTGTCCGACTACGCCGGTCTCATGCTCGAGCGCGTGAACTTGGAGCGCGCAGTGCAGGGGCTGCCGGCGCTCTGTGCGAACAGCAAACTGCAGGCCGCGGCCCAGCGCCACTCGGACGACCAGGCCGCCAACGAC
>JAIKVE010001386.1:0-12016 GCA_024679115.1 Phytophthora pistaciae
GCGCGGCTACCTGCCGGCCATCACCATCTGGGACGGCACGGACGGCACGCTCTGCGCCGAGCTGCAGCGCCACCAGTACGGCGTGGCGTGCATGGCCTTCAGCCAGGACGGGCGCTTCCTGCTGTCCGCGGGGCTGGTGCACGACCAGCACATCTATGCCTGGGGGCTAAAGACGAAGAGGAAGGACGCGGCGCGGCGACTGGAGGTCGAAGCGGTGGGCTGCGCCGTCGTGGAGGACAAGATCCTGGACGCCGACTACTGCCAAGCAGGCAACTTCTTCGTCACAGTCGGAGAAAAACACTTCAAGGTGGTGAAGCTAGCGCTGTGTTGATAGAGCAATTGCTGTGGAACTAACGTGTATCCTTTCTATTCTGCTGCAGTACTGGTTCCTTGATGACAACGGGTCGTTCCTGGTGACCGGCCTGCAGGTGAACGACCTTCCTGAGCTCCAGCACCGAGACGCCGTCGTGAATGCCAAGACGTCGGCGACATTTACGGGTGTCGGGTGCTGTTTTGGGACTTGCGAGCTGAAGACGTTCGCTGTCACTTCGGACGGAACGCTCTGCTGCTTTGGCGCGTCGGGGATCATGGAGCGGTTGGTCTCGTTGGAGTCGAATCGTGGAAATGCTATCTCTGTGACGGAGTCTTATGTGGCGGTAGGCGGATCAAGTGGAGTTGTGCGACTATTTAGCCCAGCGACGCTGGAGTACCGTGCGACGCTACCTTTTCCTCCGGCTTTTGGTGCCGCGAATGACCCGCCGAATCGCACTCCGTCGCCTACTGTTCTGTATCCAGCGGAGCCTTTCCGGTACCCGGCAGTGATTGCCACACGCATCACGGGCTCTCATGTGATTGCATTCTACAGCGACCGGAGCATTTTCATCTACGGCACGACGAATCCAGACGCTGTTACAATTGAACGATCATTCTTGTATCATAGTGGAGGAATTCGCGACCTGCAGGTGGCTGGCTCAGTGCGAGGAGTGAATGCAAAGGGGAAACTAGTGTACGGTGATGATAGCTCAGCTGGACGGGTGTCTGCAGATATTATCCCGACTGGGACGTTTGTAACTTGCTCGGACGACAATACTGTCCGACTATGGCACCTGGAGCTGCATCGACGACCAGTGAAGTCGAATCGTTTCGAGCCCACTGACGTGTCGGAGCACGAGTTCTGGAAAAATCCCTACAGCCAGGAGATGCTTGGGATAGTTTACAATGATCACGAGCGAGACTTCGAAGACGAACACTGCGTCGTACTGGGAGGCACGTGCTCACACGAGGCGAGTAACAGTGTGCATTCCCGACCAACAGACCTGGGGAGGAACAAGGGATTCAGAGCTGTTGCCGTTCGCTCAGATCAAAGAGAAATCGCCTCGGGAGACCAAGACGGGAACGTTGTGGTGGCGCCTGTGCCGCTGGAGAAATCGGTCATTCGAATTGGTGCGCATAGCTCCAAGGTGAACTGCCTTACTTACAGCGGACGGAACGCTGATGGCGCTATATTCATGGCCTCTGGAGGGAAAGACCGACTAATCCAAGTGTACGATTGCCAGAGGGGGCATGCTGTTCTAAGCACGCTGGAGAGCCACTCAGCCGCTGTTGCAAGCGTATCATTATCTCGTGATGGCAGCACGCTCTCCAGCTGCGGAGTCGACAACGCTGTTTCTATCGCAAAACTTGATGCCAAGGGCGAAGTGGTTGAGTCCAAAGTGTTGCCAATCGCGGATGGTAAAGTCTTTGACACGGTTTTGCTTCCTGACACGGACACAGTTGTGGCGTGTTGCACAAATAAGCTGGAGGTTATCAACACTAGTACTGGGCAGCAGAATACACTTGTGGTTGGAGAGCAGCACCACATCGCGCTTTGCCCCGCTAATTACTGCGTAGCCATGAGTGGATCTCTAGCTGATAAAACGATTCACGTGATTGACATGGTTACTGGAGAAACTCTAGCGACCGGTACGGGCCATGGAGAGGCAGTCACAGCGCTGAAATTCACACCGGACTGTCGGCGATTGCTCTCGGCAAGCAGTGATGGCTGCATATTCGTTTGGCGACTTGCTGATGATATTCAGAACGAAATCAAGGCCAGATTACCGCGTGTTATGGACATCCAACGGCCAATTCCAGCTCCCTCAAGAGAGACAATTGCTGGGGACCTTCCATCCGCGCTGCCACCTCCGGCACCTCCAATTTCTGGATTGAGTAAGCGTGCCGCTCCTGTTACTACCCCCATGAAGACTTCGCCAGCGCCTGTTCCGAAGAGATCACTTCCAAAATGGAAGGGAAACGGTGTAGCCGTACCTGGACCGATGGCGGGTATCCCCATGGAGGATTGGATGCGGACCAGAGCGTCAGCAAAACCAACGATTCACGTGATGAATGGCACTGAGGGTGTCTCCGAGTTGAAATCTTCGCCAAAAGTGTCAACTAACCATGGGACCCTTTTGATCGACCGCCTTCAAACACCGGACTGGGCGAAGACTGCAGTTGGAACGGATGCCGGAAACCAGGTCGAGGACCCCTCTCTTGGTGCTGACGCAGCTGATCGTAAAGAAGCTGCTCATGGAAAATGGAGCGGCCAGGTAGCTGTGTCGCTCCCAACGAAAGAAACTGCCCTTAATCTAGGAAATGATGCGGGATCCCAACAAGTCGGTACACTTGGAGATCGCGACGCCGACGTACGTTTGCAAGTGTCGAGTATGACCTCGTTATCTGTCACGACTCCCGAGAAGGACAAGCTGATCGCCTTGTCTGTTGATGCGCTAGATGCCAGCCCGAAAATGTCGAGGTCTCTAGCGTTGGAGCGCGAGCAGTTGGAGAAACGCAAGAGGCAGATGGATACGGCAAACGCAGTGGCCGCGATGAACACCCGATTGAGTCAGCTGGGCTTGCTCAAGTCAGCTCAGAAAACAACGCCCACAGCACAACCAAAGCAAGAAGCTACGTCTAAAACGACTCCAGATTATTCCGCTACGCTGCCTTCGTCCGCAACCGCGAAATCTGTGAGCCCCGCCGCTTTCAAATCGTCGATCCCAGCTCCGAAGCCAATAGCCAAAGAAACAACTGAGCGCGTGGGAAGCAACGTCAATGATACGCCAACTACGCCCTCGTCTAACTCGGCAGTGGATTCTAACGAGGTGCCGCCGACGGAAGTGATGGAGTGCAGCATAAGTAAGCTTAGTAGCGATGACAACGCCGCCGATGACTTTACGAACGACTTGGTGAATCAAGCTCTAGGCGTGTTGAACAGCCAAGAGCCGCCGATTCCACCCCCAGCGAACGAGCAAGTAACTGCATCGTTGAGTGTGCATACCCGTGGTTACGGCCCGCAAGCACCACGGCATGTCGGTGGTTCGGTTGAAATCCAAAGTCGCCCAAGTAACTCTCCGACTCTGGAGGTCGATGCGTCTCTAAGCTCATTCACGGCGGGTTTTAGTAAGGCCCCCTCTCAGCCTTCTCAGGGCAATGCGGGTGTGGAGATCGTGAAGCGCAGTGTGACCGTGGACGCAAGCGTGGCCTCTTCCTTCAGTGCCTTCACCGCAGGCTACGGCGGAGAAGTCAAAGCTGAAAATCCCGTAGCTGCACCCCCGTCAGACGTGTCAGTGAACGAGTCCATAAGCGCGTTTACCATGGGCTACAGTGCAGCGGCCGTAAGCCCAGTAAAAGTTCCTGTCCAGGTTCCTGTTGACGTGTCCCTGAGTACCTTTACAAGCGGGTATGGCGCTGCCAAAGACGACACCAACCAAGTCACACCGGAAGCAGTGCGGCCACCCAGCGTCGCGTCAACCAACGGTACGTCCAACACTGAATAACAAGTACCAAGTACCGAGCTAACTGCGTTTGTTTGTGATACAGACACCATCCACGCAACAGCCTTGGAAGCCCTCGGGTAAGCACCATCCTAGCCAAAAACTTCAGTGGGTATTATAGATTCGACTCACAAGTTGTGTCTTGTGCACGTCCAGCAACTTGTATCAGCCGCTGGAAGATGCTGCGATGGCATTGGAGAAAGAACTGGCGGCAAGATCAAGTCAAAACCCGAAGGTTCTCGAGATCCGCGCGCTCATTGAGTCGTTGCGCTCGGCCATCGCCGACTTGGCATCACCAAGTTGAAGTGAACTGCTTTTTTTTTTCTTTCCTTGTCAACAAAAAAAACACATTTTACAAAAAAGCTCTTTCCACCAATCACTCGCGTCGATCCGACGGCGGACCATTTTGCTCCAATGAGCAGCTGACATGCACTTTTTCTGTTCACGATCTTCCCGTCCAAACCGATTCACTTGGTTCCACTATACCCTCCATTTTTGGGTCCTGATTCGCCGTCAGTTGACAATTTGCCAAGTGACAAGCGAAGGTATCAATCGAGACGATGGCGTCGGACGACACGGAGAAGAAGCTGGACATGACGCTGGACCAGATCGTGCAGGAGCGCAAGGCGGACGCCAGCGCCAATGGCAACGCCATCGGTGCCGCCAACGCGGCGGGAAAGGCCAAGAGCACGTGGGTGGAGGGCTGACGTGGCTCTGTAGAGGGGGATGGAGGGGGCACTGATGGGGTGCTGAGCTGTTGAGCAGGAAACGCGCCGAGCGCATCGCGCAGTCGAGTCCGTACCCGGCCAGGCACGCGCGTCACGGTACGCAACAGCAGCAGTGAGCTGGAGCTTTGTTCTGGGGGCAGCGAGGGACTGAGTAGTGCTATTGCAGGGGAAGAAGCTGACGACGTGGACATGGAGCAGGCGGCGGCCGTGGGCTGCCGCGTGTACGTGGGCAACCTCTCCTGGAGCATCAAGTGGCAGGACCTCAAGGACCACATGCAGGCCGCGGGACCCGTGGAGCTCGCCACGGTGCTCGAGTCGAACGGCCGCTCCAAGGTGCGTCGTTTGTCGGAGTGGGGAGTATCCGCTGGAGCTTGCAGCAGTGAATGACTGACTGTATATTATTTATTGCAGGGATGCGGCATCGTCACGTACGAGACGGAGGAGGCGGCGCAGAACGCCATCGCCACGCTCAACGACACGGAGCTGGGCGGACGCAAGATCTTCGTGCGCGAGGACCGCGAGGCGCAGCCGGTCTCGGCCGCCAAGCCCAAGCGCGGCTTCCGCGTGTACGTGGGCAACCTCTCGTGGAACGTCAAGTGGCAGGAGCTCAAGGACCACATGAAGAAGGCGGGCACCGTGGTGCATGCGGACGGTGAGACCTTGACAGGGATTTCGTGTACTGCTGCTGGTTGAGGGTGGTGCAGTGGCTGAGGGTTGATGTTGCGACTAGTGCTGGAGGAGGCCAATGGCCGCTCGAAGGGCTGCGGTCTCGTGGAGTACGCCACCCAGGAGGAGGCCGCCAAGGCTATCGCTGAGCTCAACAACACGGAGCTGGAAGGCCGCCTCATTTTCGTGCGCGAGGACAGGGAACCGGAAGGAGGCAGCATTTCCAAGTTCGCCAAGCGCGCTGCTGCTCCCCGTGGCAGCGGTGAAGGTCGCCAGCTCTACGTCGGCAACGTGAGTGGCCTTGGTTATGGTCAACGCAGTTTTGAATGCTGGATCTGACAATCTCATTTGTTCATATTGTGTAGCTCCCGTGGGAAACGAACTGGCAGCAGCTGAAGGACCTCTTCCGAACTGTGGGTGACGTGGAGCGTGCCGACATTGCGGAATACCCCGACGGACGTTCGCGTGGCTTTGGCATCATTCGCTACACGAATGCTGCGGACGCTTGGCAAGCGATCGGTAAGTGAATCTCTGCCTTGCGAGGGTATTAACGTGCTTACTTTACTGATCTTCATGGATTTATGGCACTGCAGAGCGCTTGAACGGATTGGAGATAGAAGGCCGTCTGATTGAGGTGCGCCTGGACAAGAGGGAGTAGGCTTCTAGAGTGCCGAAAGCTCGCGAGGAATAGGAGTGGTGCGGATAGTGCAAATGGGCTTGTTGCGTGCAAGATGAAGTAACCCTCAAATAATACTCCAGTCAAACTACTGTGTTGCTTGAACTTGCTGTAGCGGTGCTTGATTAGCACAAGTAGTCCGCAATGATGCCCCGAACACCTTGAGGAAGCTCCACTTGGTTACTCAGACCGTTCACCGCTAACTCGACCCGTTCTCGGTTAGCCACGAGGAATTCATTGGCGCGATAGGCTGCACCTCGAGTACGCCCATAACACGAATGGTTAGAATGGTTAGAAAAACTTACGTCACCAGAAATTATACATGGTAGCTCGTTCACCTGCGAGCATTTCAAGGATGTCCAAACGCTGCCAATCTCGAGCAACGTCAATTGGTGTGGCCCCAATATCGTCGGCAACGAAGAGGTCGACTCCCGAATCGAGCAGCAGTCGCACGAGTTCCTCGTGCCCATTACGGCAGGCACAATGAAGTGGCACTTGTCCCTGTAACAACAGCATTTAGCGACTAATACAAGGGGTCTAACGCCCTTGCAAGCCTACATTGCTGTCTCGTGACTCGACACTGGCTTGGTTAGCTAAGAGCAGGCGAGCAGCATCGATCCGTCCCCACGTGCAGGCTGCGTGGAGTGCCGTTTTACCCTGGATTTCAAGGCAGCTTTACACCTTCAGCAAACAACACTAAGTGGGGAATGACAACAACAACCATAACCGCACGTCTTGTTGTTGTTGGTCCACGTTTGCCCCACTCGCTAGCAGCAGCTCCAGCACCTCGAGGCTTTCGTTTTGGGCAGCCATGCACAGGGCGTGGCTTCCTTCCTTGTCCAGCTCATTGATGTTGACAAGCCTATGAGTCGGACTGCAAGCGTTAAAGGACACTGACAATGCACTACCACTGCGGTAAACTAACCAACGTCTCACTACTTCCACTTGGTTGAGTGAAGCCGCATACACGAAGGCGTCTCGAGGCTCGTAGATGGCTTCAGCCAGGAAATCGACATGAAAGGACTGCAATAGACGCCAGCTAGTGAGAACACCACGCGATCTAAGCTGCAGCGCAAGCCAAGAACGTATGTATACCTTTTTGTGGGGTGCGTCAAACCTGCCCCACATTGCTCGCGGATCGTTGCGCCTTTTCAAGTACTGTTGTGATTGTGCCCCATGGGGTACTCCATTTGTACCCCCTCCTACTTTTAGTGCACTAATAGGGGGGGGGGGAGGGCACTCCAAACAACAACTCACTTTACTCTGGATATTTTCGCACAAAATTCAAGAATTCAAGTACTAATGTGAAATTTCTTAATGTTAGTTAAATTTTACCTAAAAAATCAAATGCGCAGGGTGGGACATCGCAAGTCCCCACTCAGATTCTATTTTTTTCTTGGGGGGGGGGCGGCGGCGGCATCCTGCAGGTGCCCCTATTATTCAAGCTTTGCCGATTGCCGATGCCGGCAAATCTGTTTGCTGGCACCCAAAAACCGCGGTTTTTGTTTGCTGGCATCGTTTGGTTTTGCTGGCGCTCTATCTCGATTTGTTTTGACCCCAAAACGTGTTTGTTCGCACCCTGGTCATACCTGCAATTGTGTCCACTTCAATATTGTACTGGCCACGCTCATCGATACACAAATTTTTTTATAATGGAAGTTTCTCCGGAACTACAGCGCCATAGACGCCAAACAGCGGCATAAAAGAAAGATCAGTGTTGCATCAATGCATTAACAACATTCATCTGTGAGGGCTTTAAACTCACTCCACACACTCAACTTAACACGGGTCATCTATTGCGATCAGGCGAATAATCGAGGGTTTTCGGAGGTCAACCGAAATTCGAGGATCAACAAATTTGCTTATACAGACACGAGATTCGAAGAGGGGTTGGAGCACACAAATCTAAGCATAGTGAGGGGTGTCCGGGTCCTGGCACCCGCGTTGTTGCTGAGTTATGGGTCGCCGAAGTTGAAATTCTTTTTCAGGGGACAGCATAGTTTGTCCATGCAACTTGACAACAGGCCCTTCCACAAAGTTCTTTCGAACGATTTCGCTAAATTGCACTTCAGCATATGTTGACGATAACCTTAGATTGACCTCAGCGTAACCCAAGGTTACTAAACCTCAGGTCTTGATGAAGCGGCAATAGCGGTAACTTCTCAACTAGCGACGGCGCTCGACGCTTAAACTCACTTCTCTGAGCGCACACATGGCCACTCCCGCTGCCTACGAACGCGCGTAACGCAAAGGGGAAGTTTTGAATCCACTCGGGGGGTAACCCTGGCGTAACCCTCGCTGTCGAGTTTTTCTGTTACAACAGGACGATAACTCGACAAAACCCGATTATGCACAGGTTGCCTTCAACAGGAACAGCATCTAGTTGCCTTTGTGAACCAGCCTTCTGAGCGCTAGGACGTATTTCAGCGTGCAAGTAGCATTGTATCGCGAAAACCTTACCTTCTTCTACATATGTGAACGTTTCTGAAGTATTGTTTTGGCACGAGGACCTTGAAATTGAGTGGTGAATCAGGCGTATGTTTTCCATCTAGATGACAGTGGTCAAAACGGCACGAATCGATTCCAAGCTAGATGACGATGTTACAGACTTATTCACTGCTACTCAGGGGTAGTAAGCATTCATATGCACCTACCCATAAAACCAAATAGGCTGTGAATCGATACTCGACCCAGGGGCATCCTCCGAAATCTCGCCTGATCGCAAGAGATGACCCGTGTTAAAACCGATTTTCGTAACCTAATATTTTGGAGAACTTATTGCTCTATTTCATTTCGTGAAAAAAATACAAAACAAAAGCTTTAACAGAACACAGCCACGTATTCCTAACATCTTTCACTCTACCTTGATATATATTGATGCTCACAAGGCGCTTTGGACATGAAGATCGAGGTTGGCAAACTCAGCGTAAATCGAATTTGACATTACAATATGGGAAAAATCCGGTTTGGGGTCCGTAATTTAAAACTAATTCGGTTTAGGGTCCGTTCAAATCAAAAAGCGTAATCTTTGGTGTAAAATTGAAAACATACCGTGTTTTGTATAACATGTACGGCTACTGTCCCGTACGCAAATAAATACTGTAGGATAAGTCCTGCTTGGACGGAAAGCCTAGCCCCGTACGAGAAATGTCGTCAAATAGGCCAATCACGATCGCATTCCGTCCTATTATAGCGAATCACACGCATTTAAGGGTAGGTTAGAGGCGCGCCAGCCTATTTCCGGACTTGTCCGCAATATGACTTTCTTACAGTGAAATAAACCATACTGAAACCAAGTACAAAGTTTGGTTATCGAATAAGAAATCTTTAGTTCAGTCTAGCACTACGCTATGAATAGCTACAACTGCGGTGTCTAGCTGCCGTCACTTTCATTCTCACAGTTTAACGCATCTGGAAGAGCAACCGCCATCATGCGGCGCGCTGCGCAAGGGCTGGACACGCCTGCGGGGACAATGGGTCAAGAACAAGCAGCTGGGAAATACTTTGCAGAGTTTCTCGAGTCGGCTGGGCTAACTCCGACAACGCTAGATGCGATGCACTGCTCTCTTACCAAGGGACCTAGCCTGCCTACCCAGAATTTTTATTCCTTGCTAACAGCGTTCGCCATTTTCCTCCAAACTAAAAAGAGCAACAGAGCACTCGGGAGATGGATTGTTGGCTAAATCTACGGCGCTAGGCTACTTTTCTCAGACTCTCAATATGCTACGAGAACGGTACCCAAGTTCCCAGTCGGATTCGTAGCGCATTGCTAAGATCAGAGACAAGATGGCAAGCAACATTGAAGAGCGCAACTTACGAACCAATGTCCAGACCAACGATACACGAGGATGTACTGTCAACGATTTGTGTGTATTAGTTGAGCACTTAGTCGTGAATGCAGAGGTGGCTACCGGGCTCAAGTCTATTCACGATGCTGCTCTCCTAAACATGATGTGGCACACTTTGGGCCGAGCGATCGACACCTTCTTTGCTCGTAAGCAGCAGCTCTCACTATCTGCCTCTGGGGAACTCTTTCTTCACATAGCGCACATCAAGACGTCCGTTGTGCAAGGCGTGTCGATCTTCAAGTCCCCTGAGCGCTGGCAGCAATGCATGCTCCATGCATTTGGCTCTCCGTTTGCTATGATGAACGCTCAGAGTACCTGTTCCCGTTGGTGCCGCGGTATGCTGAGTCCGATCTCCCTGGAGGACAGGCCTACACGCAAGAAGAAGCGGTCTTGTATTGGGAAAGCCTGTAGCATACGACAGAAACTACAACCCAACCACCGCTAAAACGTGAACGAAAGAGACCCAACGTCGCAAGCTATATCACAGAGGTTATTCGAGATGCTTTAAAGGAAATGCAGCCTACCACCTTGCAAGCAATCACGCCCAACATGACAAGCCACTCCCTGCGGCGTGGCGCTGCGGCGTATGCTAATGCATCGCCGAAGCTTGCAATACAGTGGATCTCCACGCGTGGTGCGTGGCTCTTGGAATCGCTGACCAAAGCTTTTGCCTATATAGGCACGACAACAAAAGGAGATCAGAGTGTGGGTAAGGTGTTAGCAGGTTACGAGGCGCCTGACGTACCAGTAGTGACCCCGTCAATTCGCGATCTACAGGATAGACTGCCCAGAGCTGAGTATGGGCAGCTTGTCACCCTGCGAGACGAGCTGTTCAGACATGTCATCGGCCTCCCTGACCCGCGCTTCAACGCAGCTGGAGCCGTCGTTGACGCCACGTTTGCTGCGCTGCTAATGCACCTGAGCGAAGTCCTGGAAGCTACACAGAACAGTGTTAAGTCACAGGCACACGTTGCAAGATACCTGTACGAGTTGGAGCGTGGTCTCACATCGACAAACGCTCGTCGGGGATCCGCTGTGTCCGTCGTGAAGTGCTGCGAGTGGGGCGAGCACTTGAAGTCTCGCTGGCGTACAGTTAACCATGCACATGTTAGCAGAGCAGCATCAAGCAACGATACGCAGCTTGCATCCGTCCTCGAGTGCATGCTGGGTCAGCTTACTGCGATCAGCGATAGACTTGGTCGGCTAGAAGACGCACACGCAGCGCTGCTTGCCCGCACACTATCCTTGGAACCGGCAAACCCAGTGCAAGTCGAGGCCCTAGCTGGCGCGTCAGTCGAAGCGCCGCTGTTCGCCGCTGCGCCAGCCCAAGCAACCGCGACAACGCTGGCGGGCTGCCTCTTGACTTGGTATGTCGACCATATCTGGCAAACAGTCAAAGGAAAACGAGAGCAGAATAAGCGAGCTGAGGCAAAGGCAGCAGTAAACATCATGATGGTTCTCTACCAGGCATCCTTTGAAGTACCTGCCGAGCCGTCACGAAACGACTCCACCGCGTACCAAGCCGGGAAGCACCTAGTGTGGGAGCTCGCTCTCAAGATGGACAACACTGCGAATCAGCGACTGCATACCTTTGACCAGAAGAAGCCAACGCGCAAAGCATCGTCGCTACGAAAGCGCTGGCGGCAGCTGCGAACGTCACATCCCGACGCGTACCGCACGCTCGGCTCTCAGTTCCTTGTCTTGAAAAACAGTGGTGCAGTGACCGATGCTTGTACGCCAGCGTCACACCAGCGGGGGGGGAATCAGACTTGGCTTAACATACGCCTAGTCCAACAGAAGCACACAGCGGCACACAGCAGCACACAGCAGCACAGCACACAGCAGCACGCAGCAGCACACAGCAGCATAGCACACAGCATCACAGCACACAGCACGACAGCACACAGCACACAGCAGCACACAGCAGCACAACACACAGAACACAGCACACAGCACACAGCACAGCACACAGCAACACATAGCACTCATCATCCATCACATAGCAAGATTGCCCCCGGCTGGAGTCGAACCAGCGACCTGGAGGCATAGCCTCCTGCTCTTCCGCTGAGCTACGGGGGCGTGGAGAGTAAGACGACCTACCTCAGGAGATCCTCAGCTGTCTGCATCGCCATTGTCCGCCACGCTGTCGCTGTTCGCTGCCTCCACCGCCACCTCACCGCTGCCACCACACCGCATTCTTGCCTCCGTCGATCTGCTGCTGTGCCGCTGTCCGCCGTGCTGCCGCGCGCGCTCCGAGTTCGCAGCGCCACTGCCTGTCGTGCT
>JAIKVE010001387.1:0-12011 GCA_024679115.1 Phytophthora pistaciae
AAGAGTAAGCAACTACAACGCAGTGCAGCCATTCGGAACATGGCTACAAAGCACCGTACCGATGCAAAAGTTGAGCGCCTCCGCGTTCATGCCGAGCAGCTCCGTGATCTGCCCGATGGAGCTCACGATCTGGTTGAAGCTCGCGAGCCAGCCGAGGCCGCCGCCGTTCGGGTCCATCATGCCCCCGTAGCCCATCCTCGACATGCCCCCGTAGCCCATCCTCGACATGCCCCCGTAGCCGCCATAGCCTCCGCCGTAGCCTCCGTAGCTGCCATAGCCGCCGCCGTAGCCGCCCATGCCGCCGTACGAGCCGATGCCCCCGTACCCTCCTCCGTACCCTCCAATGCCACCGCCGTACCCCGACCCGTACGTCGAGCCCAGTCCTGTGCCGTAGCCGGTAGTACCGTAACCTCCAGCAGTGCCACCGTACCCCGTGGTTCCATAGCCCGTAGCAGCAGCTCCTGTTCCGTATTGAGAGGTCGCGGACGCCGCGTTCATGGCTGTGGAGGCGCTGGAGAGCGCAGCGCTCCCCGCTACAAGAGACGAAGAGGCGGCGGTGGCGCCTGAGGCCACGCGGGAGGCCGTAGCAGCGGTCGAAGACTGCGGCGCGACACCTGCAGACGCCAACAAGTCGCCGCCTGAAGCAGGAGAGAGAGAGAGAGAAGAGAAGAGTAGAGCGTCAGAGTGATGGTCAGGTAGAGGGTACTACGTGTAGAGCGCACCTGCTTGGGCGGCGGCGCTCTGGCGCTTCTCCCAGGGCTTGGCGGGCGCCGACGCGGAGGAGCTCAGCGTGCTGGCCATGCTGTTGTCTGTTGCCTTTTGACCTTCTTGTTCAAGGCTGACTGCGTCGACACGGTACCGTGCACGTCGAGAAGGATGGCTGTGACGAGTTCGTTTAATAAAGTACTAGAGTGAAGGTAGTGATGACTTTGATTTTGTAAAAGATTTGTAGAGACTGCGAACGGGATATCAGGGATATAAGGCGCCAGAGTTTTAACGAAACTTTTACGTAGCTTGCAGCGACCTTCGGGGGACATCCGCGGTATTCTGAAGTTGAAGTGGAGACTGACGTGTCAACGTTGACACGTCAGTCCGGGGACGGAGGACTGCCGGCCACAAACGAACCGGGCGTCTCTGATAGCGGCTAGACTGCCGTACGACCTGCTGGCTGACACCGCCCAGATTCCTCGACGCCGGAACGCGAGGAGACTGAGCCGACAGCTCTGTGCTTTGCATTTTTGGTCGCATTTTATGCTGGTGACCAGAGAACTGCTCACGATCCGGTACAGTCTACTACGTAGTACATGAACGTTAAGCTGTCGGGCGACCACTGCTCTGTGTGCGTACTGACCCCTATCCTGCTACTGCTACAGCTACCGGGTAGCGTCGGAGTCGCTTGATTGGCTTCACGGCATTGGCATGCGCCAGTTCATAAACGTCCAATTCCGACTCGCTTTGCCTAACAATTAGGCAAAGCACGCTTTAGATCGCACCACTTCGCCGGTTGGCAAGTGATGCGATCCCCGCACTTCGACACGAAAATGCTCCAATGCTGCATCATCATCGAGCTAATTTGGGTCGGAACCGTCCGTTGGAACGTTGGCGTGTGCCTCTGCTCTGCTGGCGATTTTCCAATTCCGTGCCTTCGCTGCAGGCCGACATGCCCACGAGCTCCGCGAGTTGATTCCAAGCCAACACCTCGTTCCTCCCAGCCAGTCAGTCGTCTATTCGGCCCACGATGAGCGACAGTGAGGAGGACTCGGGCAGCGTCGGCAGGCAAAAGTCCATCTTCAGTGGCATGGGCAGGTGAGCGCGAGCTGGAGTCGTTGTCGATGGGGAAGCCACAGACTGATCTGTACCTTGATGCAGGGTGAAGCAGATCAACCACCTCAGGGAGAAGTGGAGCCCCAAGCCCAAGTCGCCGCTACCAGACCGAGCGTTCGTCGAATCGCCGCCGTCATCTCCGTGGAATCGACGACCCAGTCCAGACAAATACGCGCAGGGGCCGTATACAGGCGACAGTGGGCGTCGCACTCCTTACAGAGCGCAATCGGTGAATGGGTCACCCAGGCGGCAACCCGTGGTCACAGTGGTGGACATGGAGAGATACCTCGCAATCAACACGTGGCTGGAGCACAACGGCATCAACGTCGCGCAGATGAACACTTCACCCGATAAGCGCGGCAACTCGAAGGACTATGGCCTGTTTGACGACATGTACAGCTCGCTGGACGTTCTCGAAAACACCCTCATGGGCGAGCTTGCCTATCTCAACTACAGCAGTGGCAGTCGAAGTGAAGACGTTGTGACTCTTAAGGTAAATGGTGTTGGATTTTGCACAAACCTTTCACTGACTGGCCTAACAAACCTCTACTTATGTGTATCAGAAGCCTACCGATACACTCTCCCTCTCATCGCCTGCGTTGTTCGATTACTTAGTCGTCATTGCTCCAGATATGGTGGATGTTACGATCCGCAACTTCTGGAGCCTACGAGAGAATGTGTTCGAGGCTACCGTCGCATTTGCCCACCCGCCAGAGAGCCAATTCCGCGCCGAGAGTCTCGAACACTTTTGCTTTCCTACAGGGATCAAAGCTACAAATGCCAGTACCGGGGTCAATGTGGATAAAAGTGTCGAAGCTCTGGGTGAAAAACCGTCTTTATCCTCACGAGAGGGGGAGTTCTTTGTGTTAATGATCTCGGGTGGAGGCGTCCAAGGCCAAAGTGTTCAATATGCGATGTGCATGAAGGGAACGGTGCAAGTTCGAGACGGCAGCGGCGATGGAAAATATCTGCTACTGCCGATTTGTTACTGCATCATCGCTCAAATCCCCTTCATTCCATTCTTTCGAGCTGTACTGCAGGGAATTTTGGGTAAGCGTTAGCTATATATCTGGTGCAACTTGATCAAACTGTTTGTCTGATGCAGTCTTTGTATTACCATGAAACAGATCACCTGCGAAATGAACTCGAAACAGTTGAATGCAGCGGGTCTGCGTCGTTAAGCAGCATCGTAACAGACAAGGTGCGAGTTTCTCAATAGGTTTTATCCCAGTCGTAGCAGGCTAATTATCTTTTCTTTTCAGCATGCAGGCTATATTGACGACACCCTGCAAAACCTGAAGATGATTCCGCTACCCGACAAGGGCCTTTCAGTGTCTGTGGACGTGTTCCCATCGCCAAGTTCCGAGTTGATTTTGGCCCGACCACACAAGGAGAATGATTCGGACGAGAAGGTTGCGCTGCTGTTGCAGTGGGCACTTCCATTGCTGTTGTCCCGGTTGTCGGTGGATCGCCTACTGCAGATTCTGAGCCTCTTGCTCGTCGAGATGAAGTTTATCGTCGTCTCGGACGAAATCCCGCTGTTATCCGCTGCAACGCTAGGGCTGGCATCGCTGTTGCATCCACTCGGGTGGGCCGGACCGCTAATTAGCGTGCTGCCTCCTTCCATCCACGAGTACATGGAGGTGCGTCTGCTATATTTCGCCTGAGCTGTGATGTCGTCTAACGCTGATTGTTTATTATTTCTTACTGCAGGCCCCCGTCCCCCTAATTTGTGGCGTTGACGAGCTTCCTCGTGACTTTGAGTGCGCGAAAGGCACTTGCATTCTCTACCTAACTGAGAGTCGAGTGCAGCTGCACGTCGAAGATGAACGTTCATTTGACGCACTTCAGATGCCTGAAGTAGAAAGTCTCTCGTGTGATCTCACGAGATTTACCAAAGAAATGCTGGGCCGCGTGACAGGCTCGTTCAGAGACAACGTCACGCCCTTATCGACCCACTTAGTGATCCACCGCGTTCGCCGGCATATCGAACACTTGATAAGTGTCTGTGCAGACGGGAATGATCTAAACGCGAGTGAAACGCGGTTCGTAAACGTGTTCATGAAGACGCAAATGTACCAAAAGTACATGGACGACCAGCCTGTGGCTAGCCCAACCGACCAAAGCAACCACCTCCAAGTCCTAACTGATCAGCCTGTAGTGGTCGAAGCACCAATGACCATATCTTCAGTCAACACCCAGCATGACGGATTAAAGTCAGCAGCTAGTGTATTGTTTCAGATCGCGCTGGCCGGAGTTAGCACATTACCCCGCAGCAGCTCAAGGACAAGTATTGCATCTAAAGCTGCTACAGACTTGGAGACTGACCCACAAAATCCTGAAATCGTGGAGTTGCGGGTTTTCGATGAACCGGAGCCTGGATCTGTGAAGCTTTCGTCTGCAGCTTCGTCACCTACAGGTAACTTTTTCTTTTCTACGATAAATTACCTGCTCTCGCTAACGTATCTGCCGGTTAAATGCTGATCTGATGTCTAGCTAGAATCTTCTCCAGCATGAAGAGCTCGCCAAACGAGAAGGTGGTGGAGTCGCCAATTCGAGGTCAAGAGTTGCTATCCCCAACGCCAAGTGAGCAATCCCTTCAAGCAGATCGGCCAAACCGAACGTTCGTCTGGCCCCTCAGTCAGTCAGAGCTAGACATTTTCTGGGTCAGTGATGAAGCGAGCGCTATGAGCCCCGCTGTGATCAGTCCCGGAAGCGCCCCGAGATTTGCGCTGCATTCACCGATGAGTGACACGTTCGAGTCTCCCCGTCGTAGCCCGAACAACGAAAGCGTCGGCAGCTACGCAGACGGCCCGAAGAGTGCGAGTCGAAGTGAGCATGGGGGCGTTGTCAATGCTCAAAGAGCCGACACGGAGACTACGATCTCGATTTTCGACACAGCGATGAGTGAAGCCTTGGGGAATGCAGACACGGTAGACGACGCGTGGTTGTTTGATACATCCGACAGTCACATTCTGAGCTCGCATCACGATGCCGACAGCGATGACGATCGCGGAACTAAACGCGACAGCTCAGCAGGCGAATGCGGTACGCCTCCGCGCAATGACGAGAACGTGAAAAATGAGGTAATCGATCAAAGCTCTTCTGGAAACAACCCTCGGGGGTCATGGCCCCAGGGTATCAACGACCAGAACGATGATCGATGTCAGTACCAGGAGTCCCACGACACAGTGGTGACACCAGACCAAGCTAAAGATCTGATCGCTGGGATTTGCATCGACTCGGTAAGTTTGACACCTTTATACTTTCAAACCATTGTCGGTTTTACTAACCAAAGCTATGGATGAAATGAACTGCAGCGAGGCGCGTGGGCGGGTTGGTGCGAAGGGAAAATGTTCGTTTCTACCGACTTGTCGACTCTCACTTGGGAGCGACGTGCTGTAGCATTTGCAGCTCTGAACATGAACATCGCGGACATTACGAGCGTTGCTCTTGACGATCCGGGCGAGATCAAGCAGCGCCGTCTTCAGCTGAATTTCGGCAGCGAAAGTATCCACTTTCAGTTCTCCAATTCTTCGCACCACGACGAATTCTTCAGCGCTTTGCAGCAGCTAGTTCGTCCGACTCAAGATCGTGGAGAGGGGCGGAAAGAATCTTTATCATCGGCATCTCCCGTACCTACCCCAATACCACACCATCCTGCATCCTCTCCGCGTAATGAGGAACAGCACAGTATTCCAAGTAACCACGAAGAGGACACTTCTACAGGTACTGCCGAACGTGCAATGCCTTCTCAACAGGAGACCGACGTCGACCAGTTCAAACGAAAACTCCAGCGCGGGTTCCTGGTAGAGAAGGTAAGGCGACTCGTATTCCTGAAAACTCGTTTTCCTTGAATGTATAGAATGTCTTACAAACACTTGCTGGTTTGTTTTGGTTTGCTAACTATGCTAGCATGGTCGACTCGGGAAGCCACACGCGAAACTCCTTTTCACCGACGCGCTCTGCACGCACATCATGTGGCGAAAACCCTCAGCAACGGGGGCTAACGACCATTTCGACCAGCTTGACGATCAGCTGCATCACCGCTCCAGCCTGTTCTCTCATAGCAAGAGCATCCCAGTCGACAGTATCACCGCGATCGTGACGGGGAAGCAGACGACAGTCTTCCGTCGAGCTGCTGCCAACAAGTCGAACGAGCGCATGTGTCTGTCGATTCTCACGCCGACGCGGACGCTCGATGTCTGTGCGTATTCATTGGAGGGATTCCAGGAGCTCTATCGCGGGTTCTCTTCGCTCCTAGAGGAAATTAAACGAACACGAGACGGATTAGACTGACCAGCAATGTGTTTTATCCCGTTATGCCCCCTCATAACCCGCGAGCTCCTCTCGCATTTCGTCGATTTGCGTCGAGATACGAGGCTCCTCAACTGCTGCAGTTAGAGCGGATGCTGGAGTTCTGGTCACTCCCTTGACCACTTGTGCCGCTACAGAGGACTCGAGAGACTGCTTGTTGTTTCGAGCTGCGTTTGCTAACAGCAAGGCCTCAAACCGTTCAAGTTCTCCAAACTGCAGCAAGCAAGATACCATCTTGCTTAACTTCCCACTGCACTGCACCCGATCCTACAAGGCCATAGAATGATTGGTAAGACCAAGTGCACTAACAAGACGGGAAACAATTATTTGGCGTACCAAGAGTGATTGGGGGTAGAGTGAACCGGAGAATGACTTGCGGCACTTCTGCACTCGGGCCGACATCTTCGCCTTGATGTCATCTAGAGACAGCTCAACCTCCGCTTCTACTGCAGCAAGGTGGCTTTCAGTCTCCTTCTTGAGCTCGTAGAGTAAATAATAGCTACGGAGACATCGAAATCACGGTTAGGAATGGACAGCCATACTGCGTTTCAACAGAACACGATGAGTTCCATACCTGAACGGAGACACCAAGTCGAAGAATTCATCACATCCAGCCTGCTCAAGCCTTTTGAAGGCTATTACAGCCCCACGCAGTGAATCCAGCACTTGCTGGAAGGCATCGCGCTCCAACAGTAGTATGCGCTCCGATACAAAGCTTCGTGGATCCTCAATATCGATCGGGGCAGTACAAAGCTCCGGGAAGTGGTCACAGAGCACAGCAATGGCCGTTACCATATCCAACTTCTCGGCCGCTTCGTCGATCACATCGGATGATTCCGGTGTCTTGGCTTCTTGCCAGAAATCGGCGAAACCGCGCCGCACCTGAGCTGCGTGGTTAGCGAAGTCGAGTACGCGGACGCTGGGCTTGTGCTTGTGGCGACGATTCAGACGACTGAGAAGCTGCACCGTGTGTGCGCTGGAGCGTAAGTAGCGATCCACGTACATACACGCCAGCAGCGGTTCGTTGTAGCCCGTATCTAGCTTATCGCAGACAATGACGATGTCACTGATGGCCAGCGTGATGCTCCGATTGGTCAGCGTCTGCTCCGTTACGGGCTTGGAGTCTTCACCGTCTAAAGCCACAGACCCACTGAAGGCAGCGTAGCAGTTCCAGCCGAGCTTCTTCTTCTTGACGAACGTGGTGATCAGCGTGTAGTAGCGTACGACATCCTGGCGACTGCGGACCACGATCATGCACTTGACCTTAGGATGGCCTCGCTTCATGGCCTGGAAATCCGTCATCATGATCAAAGCTTTGGCCTTGAGCACGGCGACGTCATCACTTGCATGGTCGATAATACGGCGTCGAACGCCTCGAGTCGTTCGCAGCAACTCCTGAACGGGTTTCGGGAACACCGACGTCTCCACCTCGCAGCTCATGCACGTGTAGTTATCAAGCGTGTTCATGATACGGCCGTCCTGTGTGGCTTGTGCAATGGGGTAGCAGTGGAACGGGTGGCGGAACCCGTCGTCAGTTGAAGAGCCAAACAGCTCGAGTGCATCTGTATTCGGGGTTGCCGTAAAACCTATAAACTGTGGATACACAAGGGTCATTAGCTGATATGGTACGTCGTTCTCAATAGAGCACACAGTCGCCCAGCATACCGTAAGCTTGGCATGGCTGCCTTCTCCTGCCTTCATGACCTTCTCAATAGCATCACGCGTAGACGACGTGTGCGAACGATGCGCTTCGTCCGTGATGATGGCGACGCGCTGGAACGCGTCGTCCCCACCCCCCTCCTCTTCAGGTCCCCGCTTGGGATTCGAGCTGCGATGCAGCAGCCTCGTCAGCAGCACGTCGTCCCTCACTAGCAGCCCCATCTTGTGGGTCGTGGTGATAATCACCCGCTGCGGACTCTGCTGCTGCTTCTGGGCCGACGCATCCAGCAGCCCCGCCAGGTGCTCGATGCTCTCGGCACGGAACACTTCGTCCACGCCGTTCTGGCGCAGATACCTCTCCACGGCGTCTCCCACCTGCTCGTTGAGCTTCACTCGGTCCAGCATGACCACCACCGTGTGGAACTGCAAGCGCTGCGCGTCCTTGACGTACAGTAGCTGGTGGGATAATGCAGCGATAGTCAGCGTCTTGCCTGCTCCCGTACTGTGCTGCAATAGGAATCGCTCTGTCCTTGTGGACGCAGCATCGTCCTCCACTGTCCGCGTCTGGATGGCAGTGATGACGCTCTCCACGGCTGTCAACTGGTGCGTCCACGGGGTGAAGACCACCGCCCTCTTGGTCCCGCGGGTCACGGAGCTGCCCCCGACGCGCATGGAGGCGACGATGAGCGCGTGGAGCACGCTCTGCTTGTGCTCTACAACTGTAGTCTCATGGTCGTCGTCCAGTTTCGGGCGCTTGGCGTCGCGTGCTTCGGTGTCGGAATTGGTGGAGGGGTCCTCGACCTGCTGCTGCTTTGGCTGGGGCGCCTCTGCGGCGACTGCTGCGCTGGCGGCTGCGACCTCCTCGGGCGTGGGGCGAGACCACTGCGTCTTCCTGCTGAGCGTGTGGTAGTAGTAGACTTTGCCCTTGGAGCGGGACACGCGCACGAGCCACTCCGGCGGCAGCGGCGCGGTTGGCGTCATTTGGGTGTGCGTCGATCACGAAATAAAATACACACGTATAAATTACGACCAAAATACACGAATAAATTACGGGAAAGTTACGACGCAGGAACGATAAGCCACAGCATGCATGCCTACTCGCTTTCCTCCTGATGTCGTGCTGTGTGTGGTTGCTTGCAGCAAGGTTGCGCTATACCAGCAGTTCCTTAACGCATTGGAACTTCATGCTATCTATGATTTCGAAGAAATTTGATCATTGCGATCGTCGCCAAATTAATGTAAGCTTACTTCTCTTCTGGAGTTGTCAACAATTCCATGGTCTCGATACTTGGGTTTTGCCCTTTGAAACCCACGTAAAACTTAACACTTAGACTCGACTGCCGGTATGATGACTTGCCTCGGAAGAATCAAGGTATTGATTCAAAAGATACCATGCAGCGTGATTCACCACCGAGATTTCGATATCCGCTGTTTAAGCCAAGAACTCCGGATAACGTTTTAAAAAAAAGCGCCTTGTTAGATGGCCAAGCCGACGTGGAGGCATCGCCTGCAAGCCGCGATGTGCGGCACGGTGCCGGCACCACAAGCCCACACGAAACACGGTCGGCAAATCGCCCCACAGCCCTACCAAGCCTACACTTCAACCTCGGATGGTGTAGGACACACCACTTGATCACTTCCGAGAGGGATTGCCTAGATCTTGTTTTCAGTATGTCTCCGCTTGATTAGGCCGCTCAGTACGCAACACGACAAGTTCCCCCAGTAACGTTAGCGACCGATGCAATTCCGAGCCGCGTTGCTGGCGCTCTCCTCCGTCGCCTTTGCGGTGCGTAGAGTAGACGCCCCCCGTTCTCCCCCCATTCTACCCTCTGTCCATGCACTAACGCCCTCCCTCGCTCTACCCACCACAGGCGCAGAGCGCGCAGGCCGCCCCCGTGGCGCTTACCGAGGCCACGTTCGACCACCAGACGAGCAGCGGCGTGTGGTTCATCAAGTTCTACGCGCCCTGGTGCGGCCACTGCAAGAAGCTGGCGCCCACGATCGACGAGCTGTCGGAGGCCGAGGGACTGGCGGTGCGTAGCAGCAGCAGTAGAGGGGGAAGGATGCGGTAGAGTGGACTAAGTGCTGACGTGTCGTGCGTTCTACCGCAGGAGAAGGACGTGCACGTGGGCAAGGTGGACTGCACCACCGAGAGGACCGTGTGCGAGCGCTTCAGCGTGGGCTCGTACCCCACGCTCAAGGTGGTGACGGGCGGCAAGTCGTACGACTACAACGGCCGCCGCGACGTGCCCGCCATGGTGGCGTTCTCCACCGAGGGCTACAAGAAGGACTTTGGCGAGCGCGTGCTGTCGTACGCCGAGTTTGGTACGGCATTTGTTGCTGTATATTTATTGCAATTAGGGAAGAGTGACTGATGACGGTGGCTATGATGCGGAGCAGTGGAGCAGCGCAAGGCGGCGGCTGCTGAGCAGGCGGAGAACGAGCGCAAGAGCGCCGTGGTGCACCTGTCGACCGCCTCGTTCGAGGACGAGGTGCTTAACAGCAAGAACCCGTGGCTCATCAAGTTCTACGCGCCCTGGTGCGGACACTGCAAGCGTCTGGTACGGTGGATATATTGAGGAGGGTGAGGATGTCTTGGAGGTGTGGAGGCTGACCCTCTCGTTTTTGCAGGCTCCGACCTGGAACAAGCTGAGCCGCACGCTCAAGGAGAACGGCAGCAAGACGCGCGTTGCCAAGGTGGACTGCACGGTGCACCGCCGTGTGTGCTCGCGCTTCGGCGTCAACGGCTACCCGACGCTCGTCTTCGTCAACGAGGGCCAGGTGTACAGATACAAGGGCGGACGCTCGCTCCCCGCGTAAGTTTCCTAGACCCTGACTGCTTAATGGAGGTGATTCTAATGAGCGCGTGCTGGATCTTATAGGTTCGTCGACTTCGTGGAGAGCGGCTGGAAGAACGCCGAGTCGACTGGCCCGATCCCGGAGGAGGGCTTCTTCTCCAACATCGTGGACATCACCATCGAGTGGGCCACGGAGCACACCGTGCTGGCCGTCCTGGCAGGCATCTTGGTGATCGCAATCGTCGTGGCCATCTTGGTTGCTATGCTGGACTACTGGCTCGGCGCGGACGACGTGGCGCAGTACAAGAAGGCCCTGGACGAGAAGGAGGCAGAGAAGAAGAAGGACGGCGAGGAGAAGGAGGGCGAGGAGCTGCCGCCTCGCGTGCCGTCCGCTGCGGAGGCCAAGAAGTCTGGCCAGAAGCCCAAGGACGAGTAACTCGGCCCTCCTCGCTCGAGTGGCGCCTCTTTAGGGTCTTGCTGCTGCTGCGCGCGTGAGTGGACGCGTCAAGCGCGGATCGATAGAGAGAAGAGGGCAGAAGACTCCGGCCGCCGACAGGCAGACAGACGACGCTGATAGTTCGTTAGTTAAGATTCCCATCAAGGATCGATAATGAGCATGTACAGCTGCTTCATACGTATCTCGTGCGCATTAAATACTTGAAAGTCTCAGGTTGTTGCAGTGGTGGCGACAACCGACGTCCAGTACTCGACCACTTCCAGGAACCACATGGGTTCACGCTGCAGCTTGGCGTCGAGGTTGACGACCTGATGAGCCAGCAAGGTGCGCACGGAGGCCGCAGCGTCCGCCTTCACCTTCTGCATGGGGCCGATCGCCATGATATAGTCTCCTGTAGTATCACACTCTACCAGTCAGCACACGGACAAACTTCATCGTCTTTGATCTGTTCATTCATTGAACTGACCCAATTGCGGTCGCGCATCCACACCGGGAGGCGCGTTCTTGAGGAAAATCTTGAGCTCCAGGCGCAAGACGCCCGTGCCGTCGTCTATTGTGCACTGCCTACGGTCCTCGGACGTGGCGACCACGACGCCCTGCCACCAAACCAAAAGGAGACTACAAAGTGAGCTGTGTGTGAGCTTCTGTTGAAGTCCACTAAGGTCGGTCTCACCTGCACCCAGAGACGCGAGCACTCCACGCCATTGATCGTGGGCGTCGACCGACTCGAAGCCTGCTGCGCCGCGTAGATCTGCCCCACGAACGCCTTGCCGGTGCTGCCGCCGCTGCGCTTCGCCGACATGCCCTAAACCTGAATTTTGTAAACTAGCCGAAAAATTTGCCTTAGAAGAAGTTGACGATAAGTCCTTCAGATACCGATAGAGAACTAACGTCAGCAGCCGAGCCGCCGACATCAGCATGGTCAACATCGTGGGGCTCTCGAGCCTCAACAACCG
>JAIKVE010001388.1:0-12011 GCA_024679115.1 Phytophthora pistaciae
TCGGGCCCAAGTTGCTGAGCAAGTTTCCCGGCTACAAATTTGCTCAACAAGCATGCCTTTGTCTCCACTAAGCCTTCAACGTGATACCAGGAAAACAGTCGGTTTACAGTATTGGGGGACGCGATGCCAACCTTTCGCTTGATCACTGCTTCCATATCTGGCGTGCAATTAATTGCCCTCCTTAGCTGGGCCTCAGCTTGCTCGGTAGTGTAATCAAACATATATCGAGCGTTGCCACCCGCCACAAAGAACTTGATTTCCAATAGTTCGTTTCGATCTTCCCAGCGCGCAGGGTCGGGGTCGCTCGTCAGCTTAAACTTCACGAGATTGTAGAAGTCGTTGTTCTCCAGTGCCGCCTTGTACTCTTCCATTGTCCATGACACGAGCTCATAGAGTTCTTGGTCTCTGACGTCAAACTTCGGGATGGGCGCACCAACAACCGCTTTGCTCGTAAGGGTTACTGTGGCAGTTACGGGGATGATGCCGCTTTCGACGGAATAGAAATCCTTTCCTCGTGTTACCATCGAGCTGACCCACACCAACCGACGGCACAGCTTGTCTTTTAGGCGCCATTTCGCGCACACCTTCCGGGTTCCGTTATCCTTCTCAGCAGTGAATCCGTCAAGAAAAACAATCGTCTTTTCATTCAGCGAATTCAACAGGACTCGCATGTCTGCAGAATCGATGCTGCACGTCCACTTCTCGCTCGCACCACGAAAAAGGATGCAGAGCAAGTCTGCATAGCGGTTCTTAGGGAAGTGAACCCATACGACGTCCCAGTCGGTTCGATCCAAAGAGCAAGCAAACGCAAACGCTGCGCAGGACTTGCCCGCCCCTGGAGGACCCACGATCCATAGCTCCGCATAAGTGTCACAAACGAGCACTTTAAGAGTCTGCCATTCACTCACAAGCTGGCGGCGGCGGTACAAAAGCAGATCTCCTTCCCTCGCAGCCACGCCGCTGTCATCAGCATACGCAGCAGGGATTCGAACAAACGAGACAAAGAGCAAGCAAACGCAAACGCTGCGCAGGACTTGCCCGCCCCTGGAGGACCCACGATCCACAGCTCCGCATAAGTATCGCAAACGAGCGCTTTAAGAGTCTGCCATTCACTCACAAGCTGGCGGCGGCGGTACAAAAGCAGATCTCCTTCCCTCGCAGCCACGCCGCTGTCATCAGCATACGCAGCAGGGATTCGAACAAACGAGTTCGCGCCCATTTCGAGCGCAGGACAACCCGTGCTGGCCTTCTCCCAGTTACTCCATATCTTGGTGCCATCTTCAGTCAGCTGCTTCGGAATGAACTCCTCCTCCTTAGCCACTCGCACCAGCACGTGCACGAAGCCCAGTCCTTCAGCCTTCGCTTTGTCGCTAACCTCACCCAACTCGTCCGCCTTAAAGCCAACAGCTAGTAGCGGGGCCGAAGGATACATCAGCTGCGCCATGCCGTTGGTCACAGATGCATCCACACCGCCCACAACGTCCCGTTCCCTTAGCCACTCGTCGTTTATCTTCGCCGGGAAGATCTGCAGGTCCTTGGGGTCGCACGTGATCGTTGCAGAGTTTGCATTCTTGATCGCGTCCTTCAAGTTACCCACGGAGGCACCCGGGTCGATACCCACAGGGAACGGGCTTCCCGCCATCCCAACGATCATGCAGTTAAGAGTAACCATTTCTTTCTGCCGGGGAAATCTGATGAATGAATCTGGAATCGAGCTCCTTTTAACCCACTTAGATTTGTAGGACCAAATCGTGTTTTGGTGTGGTACACATCGACCGTTTTTGTCCTGTGGGTGCCCGAAAAGGACCAAATGTGAGTTGGTATTTGTATAGGAGTGGCTTTGACCAGCCCAGTAAGTAGGACAAATGGAAGGACCAAAAGTTAGGCGCCTTGCTCCGCGCAACTACAAATAAGTAGGAGCATGCGACTGCATGGGCACACTCCCCTGTCCTAGCTGTCTTGGTAGCCGTACTGGTTTGGCGTCCTCCATTGTCCTTCTCGAGATACAAGCAGTTGAAAACCTGTCTCTTGTACATGTAACATAGAAAAATGCCGATTTGCCATCCGTGAGCATTTTGTCTCTTGAATGAACTGCATTGCTTTCATACACACAGCAACGCTCGCTGCACACACGTTCTAACTACATGTCATCAAGCACTCTTCTTGCTAACAACCTATCGTTCCCCTTACATCAAGCACGCGAAGGGGTCGTCACTCTGCACTGGCGGCGGCGACGGTGGCTTCTCCTCGAACCCTCGGATATCGTTGCCGGCGAAGGGGTCGCTCAAGTCAGGCACCAAATTGCCCGTAGCAACCGGCGCCGGCTTGGGCGAATTGCTGCCTCCGAAGCCCGGAAGGAGCGCTTCAGTCGTCGTAGCCGTCGCGGTTGTAGTCGAAGTCGTGGCCGATGAAGAGCCTGACGAGCCGATGGCGCCGAGACTCAGCCGGTTCACTGACTGCGAGACCTGCGAAGTGAATGACCACGAGGACCGTGGCGACTTACCGGGGGGAGTGGACGGCGGGAAGCTTGAGCCGTCCGAGGCGACAAGTCCCTCGTTGACCGCAGCGGAAGCATCGGTGATGTTGGTGTTGATGGTTGTGAGGAAGTCCTCCATAGACCGCGACGACGCTCGTCGCTGCTTGCCCGTCGTCGACAGACTCTGTGAGCGTAGCTCCATCAGAATCACGTTGATATCGCCTTGAGCATCTTCAAGAACATCCATGATCCGATCGCTGGTCGCTTGAATTACCACTGCACACACACGAACGAAAAAGGTAAACACACAAGGTGAGTACGCAGACTTAAAAGAGCATCAAGCCACAACAGACATGTCAACTTACTGGAGAAGTTGCCGTAGTTGGCGTTCATCTCGTTCCAGAGGAAGTCGAAAAGCACGAACACCTCCGAGAAGAGCAGGTGGAAGGCCTCGCTGTCATAGAACAACGGCCAGTTGGCTTGTCGCTCACGAACAAGCTCGCCGTCGAACTTCCAGAAGAGACGCGCCACCATGCACGTCACATTGATGCCCGCAGGACCCCACGGATACGTGTTGTCGTGCGACCCGGGAACTTGGTTGGTTACCATGCGCACAGCGTGGGCCGTGTAGTGTGATGCGAAGTAGACCAAGCAGTCCAAACTCAGCATGCCACCAGCGCGGAAGTCAGTGGTAGGGTCTGGACGCTGGAAGCCCAGTCGACTCCACGATTCTCCAACCCGTTCGAACTGCAGCTCTGCCGGTTTAGAAGCTGCCGCATCACCAGCATCGTCACCGAAGTCCAACAAATTGCCCTCCGCAATTGACTGAGGCTGCTCGGATTTGCCCTCCTTGAATGGCTGTTGCGAGTAGATAGCATGCCAGAGGTCACGCAGCATGCCCTCGTACTTCTCGTCACCACTCACGCACGTCTGCTTCAGCAGCGAGAAGCGCTCCTGCATGTGCGTGATGAAAGGCTCCTCGGGCATTGCAGACTTGCCCTGACGCGCCCACAGCGTACCTTCGGCACCGCCATTTCCGCGCATGAAAGCTGGTAGAAGCTCCTCCCGTCTCTTGTTACGGAGCAAGTCCCGCTTGGTTGCCTGTGCCAAGGCAGCACGCTCGCGTTCGCGGGCTTGCTTGTCCAACCCCACCAGACTCTTGCAGCCATCAGCAACACCGAAATGCAGCGCGTAGGCGACAACAGCGCCATCAGCATAACCACACACGATACAGCGCTCGTCCTGGCCCATGCTCAGGCTCGTCAACTCCGCGCCGGGGCGTTTGCAATCGATGCGCCGTACCACAGAACCAGGCATACCAGCATCGCGCACCTCGATGGCTGCGTCGGCACCAGCACACGCCGTGATCAGGTACTCACCCGAGCGTGTAAACAATACACCGCGCTCAAGCAGCAGGTGTGGCGCTGCGGGTCTGCTGTCCTCGCCCCCAGTCACTTCCTCACCTTCGCCGCCTACCACCAGCTTGTCGTGGGAGACGACATGTCCATTAATGGACACCACATACAGCTCGGACTGTTGGTCATCGCGTTGACGCTCCTGCTGGTCATCGCTTGTGGCTACATATCCGCTACTGGACAGACCACCCGCCACCATACTGCTGTTGCCGCCGCCATTCTCCCCGACTGTGAGTCTAGCCTTGTCGTCGGAGAAAAGCGAGTTGGCACGAGAGTAGCGGCCACTGCGTTGGGTCTTGCGCGTCGTAAAGGAGTGCACCAGGGTGTCACCCTGCGCCGAGATGACCATGTGAGCGACAGCTGAAGTCTCCATCGGCCCCGGTGTAAGAGCCAACGCGTGAAGTGGAGTCGAGCCACGAAGCGAGTGCAGCAGAAGCGTGTTGTCCTTCGAGGCACTTACTACCACGTCCAAGTCCACGTTGAGAGCCACAGCGACGACAGGACTCGTGTGGCCAACCAGCAGAACCCAGGGAAGTCCGCCCACAGGCAGCTCCTTCTTGAGGAAGAGCCGTCGCGAACGAGACGCTGAGAGCTTTGACAGCGCCCAGACTGACACGGTACAGTCTTCGCTGCCAAAGGCCAATGCCAGATCACCTGTAAAGTCGTCTTCACTGCGCGCCATACAAAGAATAGGCTTCTTGTGGAAGGCGATCCGCTGCAGGAGCTCGCCGTCGGCAGCCCAGTGGATGCGCCAGCTGCCATCCCAGTAGCCGCAACTGATCATTTGCTCGTAGAACACCACGCCCTCATTCACCAGGCAGCCAGCAGGAAGCTTCCACCATTGGTCCACATCCACCATCGAAAACGGGCAGGAACGCACTGTATCGGGGACCGAGTTCAGGTAGCGCTTCGCCAAGACCACGCCATCGCTGTCCGTAGTGTACACAACAACTCCATGATCGTTGCTGCCGGTGCTGTGAGCTCCCATGCCCGTTCCACTTCCAAGTCCAGGGGTCGAACCGGTCAGCGCTGTAAGTGCCACCGCATGGTTCAGCGCATTTGAGAAGCGCACGCTCTTGACGGCGGCGGTATGCTTGGACGGAAGGTCATGACGACGCACCTGTCGGCGCGAAGACAGAACAGCCATGCTGTGCGATGCCGGGTACCGCGCCTCCAATGATTCATCCTGCGTCATGCGTGCAGGGTGAGGCTTGCGGAAGAGCTGAATCGGAACTGTGCCACGCTGAACAAGTTTGGCACGGACACCATCACTCGATGTGCTGAGATCCAGACGCTCAGGGTAGCACGCAATGTGGTACGAGTTCAGCGCGTCCACGGCGGGCGCACCAGTTTGCTTGTATCCGAAAATGAGGTCAATCCAGTGGTGGAGGTTGCTGGATACGAAGTCACTCTCGAGTGCTAGGCGGTGCAGTCGTACGAATTCGTACGGCGACGCAGCCCACGGAGGTAGCGTCACATCACGCGCTAGCCCCGCCGTCGCACTCACATCTTGTCCTGGGGTAAAGTGGCAAGCCAAAGTCTTGTTCCGAGCACTGGAAAACAGCTCCGGCAGGTAGAAAAACTCGGGCGTCAGCTCGAACATGTGACGTTCATCACTCGTAGCCATCTTGAAGGCTTCAAGCACCGAGTCAAACGTAGGCTCGCCGGCTGCCTTGTGGTGGAGCTGCTGCTCCTCGCTGCCGAGGACAGCCCCCGTAAAAGGTGCGAGTCGGATTAAGAAGTACAGCACGGACTGCATGTGCGAGTACGTATTCGCGTAGTGGAACGCTGGGATCGGCGTCTTCGGGTCCCATCCTTCGTACGTAGCTCGCGCACGCTGAATAGCCTCCGGCGACTGTGCACCGATAGGCCGACGCAAGTCGCGGTAGATATCTTCATCGTCCAGGCGAAGCTCCGCTGATTCATAGTCCTTAATCACCCACGGGAAGACCGGATACTGAGAGGGGTCGTTGTAGGAACGGCCCGCTGACACGTTCAGCGCCATCAGATACTCGAAGTTGCTGATCTCACGCCGCACCCACATCTCTGTCCACTTGCTCTTGGAAAACATTCGTTCGGCTGTCAATAATCGCTTCCCCCATTTGGCGAGGCACGGCGGCTTCCGCTCCTTCAGTGTGGCATACACGAGGTCAGCCTCGCCGTAGCCTTCAAGTCCGAAGAAGCACGAGCTACCGTCCACGAAGTAGATTTCGAGGCCGTTCTGGCCCTCCATGAGGAACCGTCGTCGGTGAATTACACGAATCACACGGACACCCCACACGCGGCGCTTGAGCTGTGAGACGTACGTCTCGTGCAGGCGCTGGGCGCTGCGCTGTCGTGTAGCTACACCACCATCGTCGTTTGACTTGAACGCGTCAGCGATGCTTCGCAGTGTTACCACACGTTCACCTTCAAAGACGATAGTTGCTGCCCCGATACGCAGGACGCCGTGCACCAAGACTCCTGACGGGAGCACCAGATACGCCTTGGTGCGGTATGGTGATCCCAACGATTTCCACTGGTCGTGCTTGCCGGACTTCTTAACCACTCGCGACGACGTTGCTGGGCCTGAAGAGTTCCGATCCGATGGGCTGGTGGGCTTCGCTCCGTCGTTACTCAGTGGCGCAGCGCCCTCCTCTCCCGCCGAGTCCGGAGACGTTGAATCCAGGGGGCCTTGCTCGTCATCATCTTCTTCTGAAACATTCGAGAGGCGTCCCGAACCGTCGGGTCCATTCGAGGATGTTGACAACGTAGCTGGACGTGCTCCTGCCAGACGCATGATGCCCGATGAAAACCTCGTCGATATGGTACCGATGCGGCCCTTTGCGGACTTGACAGTCGTCGCCACATCCACGGAGACAGCACGGCGGTCTCGAATGGCCGAGTCATCCGTGCTGGCGATGTTCTCACTAACATCAGGGGGAGCGCTTGACAAGAGGTCGGGATTCTGGCCTATGACGTCCAGGCGTGAAGCCGCATCAACAACCTCCCCAACACTGTCGCTGCTGTGCATGCGGTCCCGCAGCATTGAACGTGGTGCACCGCTATCACTGCCTCCACTGGCATCCAAAGTGTTCGAGCTGCTGTCATCATCCAGGTATCCTTCGTCGCTAATACGCCGCGCTAGCCCCACGTACCCCGGCTCTTCGGACTCCGTAGCTTCTGATCCTTCTCCGTCTCCACCACTGCTGACAGTGCGAGCCTCGTCGTCTTCTTCCTCCTCTTCCTCAAAGGCTTGATCCGCCGATTCAGCCGATGTCGCCAGAGCCGCATCATCGACGACAATTGAATCCACTGGGGGCATAGCCAGCTCGTCCGTCATGTTGTTAAGCATCTCGTGCTTCAGACTTGACGAGGCACTGTAGTTGTGCGAAATCGTATCGTCCGTGTCCGGCAGCAGGCGGCAACGGATCCAGTTACTCGACGTATAGATATCGACGCGCCAGAACTCATTGTCACCCCACAAGCCAACGATGGTACCATCGTTAGAGGTTACAACCGACTCCTCTCGCGCCCCCCACACGTGACGAACGCCCCACTTGGCCAACACGCGCAGCTTCATCCAGTCATCGATATCCTTGGCCTTTACTCGCTCCAGCCAGACGTGGTCCTCTCCTTCACTGGAAGGTGCACCTAGCGAGGTGGCAGAGCGCGTGAACTTGCTAATTCGCTCGAGCTCACACTTGGCCCGGTTCTTTTCGTCGGCTTCCTCATCGAACATGCCAGCACGACGCATCGCACGAATATCGCGAGCATGTGCCATTTGTTCATGGTAGAAGCAATCACGACGGCGAACCTCCTGGTTGTTCGTAGTGAAATCATTGCGAGTAAGCAGTTCGGCCAGCTGGTCCGATGAACGAAGCGGCACGGACACCAAAGAGGCCAAGATGCTCGCAAGCTTCACCGCCGACTCCGACCAGCATTTTCGTCGTACGCGATCGATCAACGACGAGAGTTCCGGGATCAGCCAGAGCAACAGAGTCGTCTCATCACCGGGGGCGGCCTTCACACATTCACTAGCTGTGACCAGCCCAGCCGTCGTCGTCATGCCGTTGGAGCCTGAGCGAGATGGAGCGAAGCACGAGTCAAACTGCGCGATCTCGTGGCCCAAACCCATCGCGTTGATAAAGTACTCCAGCTTGTTGATACGCGCGAAAAACACCGAGTTGGCAGGAAGGCGCAGTTTCACTGACGAGAGTTCTTCTGCTTCGTTGCCTTCACCGCTAGTTGACACTTCAACGTCGTCCGAGATGAGTACGAGATACAGGCACCGCAACAGGAGCTGCAAGATTTGACGCATCGGTCCTCCCGGGTGGGGTCGAGCAGAAATGTTGCTTCCTCCAGACAGCGGCGTTGACGGAGAACTGGAAGCAGGTGCACTTGCAGCAGCACCACCGGTAGGCAGCAAGTTGAAGCCGAATCCAAGCATGCTCGTCGCAGCATTAGAGCGCGCCGAAGATCCCGACGGCGGAGGACTTTGCAGTCCGCCTTCCATAGGACGGGGCGGCGTGCTGCCGCGGCGGTTGTGGGCATTGCTAGATCGCCGCGCAAAGCTGGCGTCCGAATCCGAGTGAAAGTGGGATGCAAAGTGCTGCCAAATGCCTAGGATGGAGTCCACCAGCTCGGCTTCATGCCAAATCGCGCGCTCACACTTCCAGAACACCAAGCTTTGGGTCACATCCTCAGTACTCGGAGCACTCACCAACTTGCTCGGATCAACTTCGCCCAGCGTGTCAGGGTCGTAATGAAGCACGACAGCTGCCGCCAGCGAAGCTAAACTCTCCGCGTTCCGCCACAAGATGGATTCACGCGAGGGCGTGCCTTCGTTAATGCGCAAGTTCATTTCAGCTGACAGCATCTCGTTCATTTTGTCCAATGTGGTCTTGAGCAGTGACACCACAACCACTTCCAGCTCCTCTGCGGACGTGATAAAGCGCGAGAGGGTGGTGAACGGATCCTGCAGCAAGAACCACGCCATCTCGTTCGTCTTCACCTCCAGACAGATCATGGACGAAATAACGTCGTACGACATGTGTGTAATAAAGTCCACGCATCCGCTGAGCTGAAAGACGGACATCAACTCCACAAGGGCCAGCTGCATACGGCTCGACATGTCGTTGAAGCAACTGGCACTCACTCCCTGCTTCTTGCGGTCGCCGTCCCCGTGCAACGCAAGCAAACCACGCACGAAGTCAACGTCATCTTGCGTGATGATTGAGTACAGCGCGTTCACGCGAACTTCGTCCGGCTCCTGCGTGTTTAGCACCATGTCTCGCAGGCGGCTCATGGGAACACCGGGGCAGCCACGCAACTCGATACCAAACAGCGATGATGGAGGAGACGGCACGCTTTCATGCTGACACTGGGGGTCCCCTCGCAGACTAAGAATGGCCTCAATAATCGGCACCTGCTCCGTGGTGGACGACTCTGTGGCGGTGCCACCCATATTCGAAATACTTCCAAAGATCAGCACGTGGCGGTTGATCGCACTGGCCATTGTGGAAGAAGCGAAAATGATCTTCAAATGCCGGATAGCGATCATGCGGATAGTCACAGAGCTGGCACGCACCAAGCCCAAGAACGCAGACATCATGTTGCCATGCCAAATCGTCGCCGTAGCCAGCACATTTTCGTCAATCAGAGCATCAAACGCCGCGGTTTTACCATCCAGCGCCTTCATGTCCTTCTCAGTCACTTGGATTCCAAGAATCATAAGCAAAATTTCAGAGTACACACCCATCGAAACCGGCCGCTTTTCGGGCTTCAGCGAATGCATGATCAAGTACGCGTCGCCCACAGATAGCTGCACTTTGTCCGGATTGTTCACCATTTCCCGGTCTTGAGTACACTCACACTTCAAAAACAAGTAGGTTCGCAGCAGGCGCAGCGTCATAACTCGAATAACGTCGTTCGAGAACTCCAACAGCGGCAGCCAGATGCGGAGGCCGCCCAAGCGACCAAAAAGATCCAACATTCCAGCGGGTGCTGTGGGTTGGACCGACAGCTCAATTAGTAACTGCAGCAGATCCGGCAAGTCCGTCTCGGGCACGTTTTCGATGATGGATCCACCGCTATCGAGGTCACTTTCGGGCATACTCTTCGAGCTTGACGACGAAGCTACCGTTGCGGAGGAGGAGGACCCATTGGATGTTCCAACCTCCTGGAGCGCCGGCGTTCCATCGATGTTCATTCCTGGGATCATGGGATTGCTCGGCTTGCCAATCATGCAGAAGATAAGAGAGCGCGTGCTTTCGTACGACAACTGAGACTTCACCTCTTTGCCCTTTCCAGGGAAAGCCATCACGGACCCCGCAACCTTCGGCGGGGGCGATTCACACAACACAATCTGGATCATTGCCAGCACGCGCTTTCGCAACGCATCAATCTCCTCCGGGGTAAACTCTCGGGCACGCCGTAGGGTAGTCGACGACGGAACGCGCCAATAAATCCACGATAAACAGCGCAAAAAGTGGCGAGTCGAAGCAGGGGACAAGTTCTTGCTGTCCTTTCGCGTCATGATCTCCAACTTGTCGAACATTGTGTCTTGCAGCTCCACCGGCGCGTTCACCCAGACGCGGAAATTGAACAGCAGGAATTTGTAGATCTCGTCTGCCAGAATTCGGTCCGAGATGACAGCGCTGCGTAACCGCTCAATTGCGATCAACAGATCCGCCGTCAGGTACTGCGGCGGGAGCGACCGCATCAGCAGAGCCATGAGCCGCACTCCTTGACTGCGACGAAAGATAAATTTGTTGACAAGCGAATGCCGCATGATCTCG
The DNA here is from genome assembly GCA_024679115.1 of Phytophthora pistaciae. Lineage (NCBI taxonomy): Eukaryota > Oomycota > Peronosporomycetes > Peronosporales > Peronosporaceae > Phytophthora > Phytophthora pistaciae. The sequence goes on from JAIKVE010001388.1 coordinate 10,671, forward strand.
GCGATCAGCAGCACGACTTTCGGGATACTGTGGACGCCCATGGGGCGCGCAATCAGGTCACTCATTTGTTTTAGAAAGTCCGAATCCTCGTCGAACTGCGTTGTCAGAGCTCCACTTGCGGCTGACAAGCTGTCCCTTATCGCTGGGGGCGTCTCTGATGCGTCCTCTCCAGTAGAATCCGTAGCAGAAGCATTCACAGTCGAAACAGCGGCTGTTGTAGACGTCACCAGCAACGGAAGGCAAACCAGCGGTCCACCTAACTGCGCCACCGCTTGCTTGAACGTCCCGGCATGGCGCAAACGAACTCCCGCACTTGCAGCAGCTGCGTGGTAGTCATTACCACTAGAATCATAGCATAACCCCTTTAGTCGGTCACAATGCCTGGCATCATATGCGAGCAGCAGTCCGTCGGTAGTATTCGATCCTCCAGGCGTTCCGGGCGCTCCACTGACTCCTCCACCCGATGACGTAGACGACGATGAGATGTACGAGTTGAACTGGAACACCAGCGCGTCGTACTCGTCGACGCTGCGAATGTTGTTGATAATGCTGGCCGGCAGCGCCTGGCCAAATAGAGCCGTAGGGCCGAGAAGAATACGCAGCGCGTTGGAGCCGTTGCTCTCGCGCATGGCCAGATACGCCTTCACGACCGGCGCCATGAGCGCCGTGTTCGGATACGCCAGGCGCACGCTCTGTCGCAGTTCTCCATTGAGGTACACGTCGAGCTTGGACCCGCGGAACTGGCGGTGCGTGTGCGTGATGCAGAGGAAGTGCCACCGTCCAGGCGTGACGAGGTCGGGCACCTCGACGTGTCCGTCGTTCTTGCGCTTGTCGAAGCTCGTGATCATGAGCGACGAGCGCAGGAACGAGCACATGATGCCCACGCCCGTCTTGCCGCAGAACGTGAAGAGCGGCGCGACTTCTTCGGGCAGGAACTCGAATTTGATCCACGCGCAGAAGGTGTAGCCATTGTTCGGGAACGCCGGCAGCACGGGCATCAGGAGGCCCGAGAACTCGCCGTTGAGGTCGAAGAAGGACGCGGGGCCAAACGAGTCGCGCGCGATCATCTCGAGCGTCGACAGGTAATAGCTCACGGCCTGGTCGTCGGGCTCCTCGTGCACCATGCGCATGCTGCGGAAGACCGCGAGCATGGCCTGGATGTCGTCGATGCTCACCGAGTGGTACGCCAGGTACAGGAAGAGCCGCAGCAGCTTCTTGAGCACGGTGTGCGGCAGACTCGGGTCCGCGAAGAGCCCGCGCTCGCTCAGGAAGCCCAGGATCTCGCGCTGCAGGCCGGCGGTGGAGCACGCCTCCACGTTGCCGCAGCTGCTGCGCACGAGG
>JAIKVE010001389.1:0-12008 GCA_024679115.1 Phytophthora pistaciae
GTGCCAAAAACCCTGGTTGCTCCCGTAAAATTGCTATCCCAGCCTAAGCGTAGCCCTAGTTACTTCAAAATGTCATTAAATACCCCCGATCTGGGATGGGAAGCATATATAGGGTTAGCTTGGATCGCCGTCGTCAGATACGCAGATATTCGCTTGGGTTGAAGCCTCAGATCATATACGTCACTGACCTTGTACGCTCAAAGCCGTGTACTACTTGCCACGCCCTTCGTCGCTTTGCTTCAACTCTGATGACAAGTTGCACGGTGGGAGACGCGAAATCTGCACATCCATGACATGTAAGAAAGCTGCTAGTGATCAACCTTGCAATAATGCGTATATTGCTTATCATCTACTGTCCACAGAAAAGCGGAAGGGGCTGGCTGAAGCGCCGCGTGGCCAACCTGCGTGCCATGTTTAACAAAGGTGCGGTGCAGAACTCGGAGCCTCAAGCCAGGAAACGCCGCACGTCGGCACCACTGCCCATCAAGCTGCCTGGCGCCGACAAGGCCGGGGGGTAAGCCTGCGTGCGCTGCGAACCCCAAGAGCTCTGAGTCCCTTATGAACGCCGCCGTGCAGGAGCGCATGCTGCGCGAGGAGTCACGCGACGTCAAGGCCAAGCAGTCTTCAAACTGGTATTCGTACAACCTGGAGCACGACCGCGCGTAAAGTGCATGGGGGGCGCTGCCAAGGTACTTATTGTATTGTACGCGCTTGCAGTCTCGCTGCTCCACTTTGTGCTGGCGTGCTTGCTGATCGCGTACTACATGTACAAGGTGTCTTCACTAGATGCTAGATCTTGAAGTCGCGAGATGGAGAGAAGCCACAAGCGAGTCAGTGTACGTAACTGGGGTTAGCTGAGGGAGGCAGCATCTTTCGCGCACCAACGCGCCCTCAAATGTTAACCTGTTGCGAGCGTTCCGTGCAATCCGATTCAACAGACAGACCGCTTTCGTAACGAACAAGTTGAATTGGAAGCGAACTACCAACAGCGTTGTTTACATGCTCGGTGTTGCTAAACCCTCTACTTCGTTTTCGCTTCACTACATCACCCCTGCTGCCGCCACCAATATTTTACGTCATTGCCTTTCACGTGAGCGGGGCATGGGGGCGAGTCCGATAGTGTACACCGTAGACTTCGGGCAGCCCCTCTCCAGCAATCTTTTGGTGGACCTCTAGTATAGACTAAAGCCGAAGAGAATGAACACCCAAGTGAGCGCATCATGTTAACCCCCATCAAATTTGTCCTAGGAAATAGGACCAAATTGGTCTTTGGTGTGGCGTACATAACCCAATTTGTCCTACCTACCAGTCCGGTAGGACAAAAAATGACTTGACATTTGTATGACCACTGTATTGACCCGGTGTGTCGCCTCTAACAAATCATCCATTTGTATCGGAGCTAAAAATAGCAGTACCCATACTCAGATCAAGTCAATTTCTCAAATTTGTCCTAGCAGCTAGGACAAATTCGTCAAAGTGATATGTTATTAGAGACACTTTTCAGATGGTCATTATGTCTACAAGGACACTTGATAGACTGAAGCAGGTGCGTCAACAGAAGTCGTAAGGACAGAGGTTGCTGCCCATGCCATCAAAACTTCATATTCATGTGTCGTTTTGCGACAGCAGAGCGCCAAAAGTTTGGCCCTTTCATTTGTCCTAGGGAAAATCTGATGGGGGTTAACGATCCGTAGACATGCACCATAGCTAAGCTAACAATTCAACTCACTAGCACACAGTTAGTTACTGCAGCGACAAACCTGAGCGCAAGCTCGCACACACACGAGCAATAGCGGCGCTAACAGGACATCCTGGCCGCCCATTGCCTTCGGCCACAGTCTCGAAGCGATTTATAGCCGTATCAAGCACCGCTGGTGGCAGCCAGTTGCGATGAACCAGCCAAAACGCTTCAAAGCTCTTGCTGAAACTCAGCAACTCCAGTTGATGCCCCTCTTCGGGAGCTGCAGCAGCCACTCCTCTTGTCGATTCAATCCCATTTCCACAGACAGTTTGGAGACCCTCACCAAACGTTTCCAGGTAGATGAGCATTTCAGTCCCAAGGCAGTTGAAGAGCTCTTCAGGCGTTCTTCTCTGCTGCTGCTCCTTGTGCTCACGACAGTCCATTACTTGGGCAACTGTATACGTGAGCGTCTGCGCCGCTTGGTAGAACCCACGGCGCAGGTCTGCTTCCTGTGCTTGACGCACCAGCGCGTTTCGGGAGCGCTTACTTCCCACATAATGCGTCTGAACATCGCCAGTCAAACGGAAGGTTTCATCAAAAACCCTCCATGTTCGCTCGGTCTCCTCAATACACTCAGGTTCTAATCTGCTGCGGCAGCACTCCATAGTTTTCGCCCACTCTTCCGCCGCAGTATCCATTTCAGCTTCGTACTCTTCCTTGTCTTCCTGGAGCTGCACAATCTCCTTACTATACGTTTCAATCATTGCCTCCAAGTGTGCGATGGTCCCATTCAGTGCACGCTCCCTGCCGATGCTCGTTCTCGAACACTCCTCGACCATCAGCCGCCACTTCTCCATCATCTGCAGCAGCTCACGCAGCACAGCCCGCTGTCCACGCATGCCTGGCTCCATCTTCACCTGCTGCCTTGGGTGCTCTCTGCCCGACTGTCTCCGTACTAAGCTCAGCACCTCGCACAGCACCACGACCAAGTCTTCGCTCGCTCGGTACCGTCGGTCGTGGCCTCTGGAGAACACCAGGAGATCGCCCAATTTCTCGCACGCCAAGCGTAGAGAGCGGTTGATGTCGGCAAACGCCGGAAGGCCGGCGTCTTGCAGCAACGCTGCGACTGCTTGCTGGTCTACTCGAAGCTCGCGGTGCTTGGCCAGCAGCAGGAGCTTCTCGGCCACGTCGGGCCACGGCAGCAGCGGAATCCACGGCACTTCCTCGGTGGAGCTGTCACCCTCATCGTCACTGATGACGACCACTTCGTGGTCCGCAGATGCAGGCGGCAACGGCGCGCCGCTGCTAGCGCTCTCCATAGTTCGCTCGCTCACTGAGGAGCTCTCCTGCAGCCAGCTGATGCCCGTTGACACTAAGATCAACTTCAATCAAAAGAGATCATGTATCGCTTTTCACAGGGTGCCACTAACGCCTTGTCGCATGTCACTATCCCGGGGTAACCGAACCGTACCGTTCCCCGGTCCGGCCTGAACCGTCGAGCCAGTGGCCGCTCCGGAAAGAAGAAACGAATGACGCCAGAAAGACCCCCCCCCCCCCCCCCCCATACATTCTCAAAGAAGCCAACGAGAAAGAACGGGCCTTGCCTCTCCTCTGCTAAGTTAAGCGAGCGAGCGATCAGCAGCTGGGAGTTATTCCTCTATCTGCATTCCTCCCCTCGACCGACGCAGTGTCATCCGACGGCGCCCCCGTAGTGTCCCCGCCGAGCGAGCGTCTGATTCCTTTGCATTCCGACTCGTCAGTGTCGACCGTCTGTCGTCACGCTACACGTCGCTCGCTGTCCGTCCGTCCGTCCGCTTCTCGGCGCAGTTTTGGTCGTCGCTTTTCCTTGTGTCGACCCACTGTCGGGCCCTGAAAACCCCCGCGCATATCAACACATTGTTCAAGGTAAATATTCATTCAAGCTAGGATTTTTTTTAGTAGAGTTAGGCACGAGATAGCTGCCGTACTGTGCTCCATTGAGGCATGCACACACCACTGGTACTGCACTGCACCACGCACTTCTCGCACCTCTCCGACGTCGTGTCTCTCCCGCCCTTTTCGGGCGCGTTGAAGCTCTTCTGCGGCCATTGTCGCTTTCAGTGTTTTCTTTATGAGAGAAGAGAAACATGGGCCTGTGTTCATGGCTCTATCTGGTGCAAAAGGTGACGCCATGACTGAGGTCTTGACGCCTTGAGAGCTCACCCAGCCGATCCCATGATGGAGAGCGAGATCTTCAACTCGACTGGAGAAACGTGCCGTGTCGGTGTTTGCTGGTGCTGGTGATGGTTGAAATGCAGTGCGAGTACGGTGCCTGGCGCTGGCAGCACTGCATCAAGTGTCTAAGGAAGACGTGGAGATGATACAGAGTGACTGACTCACTTGTGCACTGTGTGCAACCTGTCTGGATGTGTAGACCATGAACGTCAACATGGAGCGAGCCAGCTTCATGAGCCTGCTGGAGCACTCACAGTTCGGTGCCCCGATGCAAGTCCCGCAGCAGCAGCTGATGCACCCAAGCCACGCTCAAGCTCCGCCGGCATTCGGACTCCAAGGCCTGGTGTCCCAACCGATGTCAATGGGTGCGCCGCAGTTCAAGCAGCAGCCAGTCCAGCAGCAGCCTGCACCAGCTCCGGTGAAGCTCCCCGCAGACCAGTCGGTGAGTTGGGCGATGTATGCTGTAGTTTCTTCGTGTAGACTCGACTTCTCACTTGTTATGCTTTGTTTCTCTATCGTAGGTCCCGAACGTGCTTCAGAACATGATGAGCCGCAGCAACAGCTCCAAGCTCACTCCGTCCAGTGCGGAGGCCTCTTTGCTGTCGCTTGTGGATGGCGAGCTTCGCGTGTCTTCAATCTCTAACCTCCCGGTGTTCCTCAAGATTCTGCCTCGCTGCAAGACAGAGCCTGAGCAGACTCTAGCACTCGTGGTGCTGCGTGCCACCTCCACCGCAAGCGACGCCAAGCTGTCTCACGCTTGTGCTGGTGCCTTCGAGAAGAGCGGCGGTCTGCGCCTTGCGCGTGCCTGGGTCGACTCGGCAGTAGCTTGGCAACACAATGACTTGCTGGTTCTACTGTTAGAAGTCTTGCAGACTCTACCGTTGCAATTAACTAGTATTACGGAAGCACGTATCAATGAGCCTATCGTCAAGTTGCGCAAGAACGCTCGTGAAGAGCGCGTCAAGCGCGCCGCTCAGGATCTTCTCAAGTTCTGGCGTAGCAAGTTTACAGAGAAGGAGAAGCCGGCGGCGCCCTCGTCGACAGCCAAAGAGAAGACCCCCGACTCTTCCAGCAGCACGAACAAGCCGTCTTCATCAACGACAACAGCCTCTTCCACGAAGCCAGCGCCTTCGACTGCCTCTAGTTCAGCTGCTGCGAAGCCGGTGCCTGCAAAGCCGGCTAAGGTATTGAAGAAGCGTACTATCAAGCGGTTAGAGCGGCTTCCATTCGGCGGCGGCAGTGCCGTGTCGAAGTCCAGCGACTTGATCGGAAACCTCATGCAGCGCAAGTCAGCGAAGGACGCCGCCGCTGCTGCAGAGAAGAAGAAGACTACGTCGTCTACCAGCAGTACGAGTGATGGCAAGTTGGATGACTCGCAGTCTGCAAGTGAGAGCTCTACCTCCGCTACGAGCAGCGTGGACGATGCGTTGTCCATGCCCCTTCCCACGATTCAAAGCTTCAAGGCGGCTTCATCTTCGACGTCCTCCTCCTCCAAGGAACGCAAGCGCATTCGGTGGGCGGACGAGCGCGGCGAGGAGCTTGTCAAGGTGAAGCTGATCGAGTCGTGGCGCGATCTTGTGCCGTACGACCCGCGTCACGATGACCAGAGCTTCAAGGACGCCAAGCTGCGTGAGCACGCCAACGAGCGGCATGCGCTGCTGGCTCAGCATCACAAGGTGCCGCCCGCTGTAGCAGCTTCAAAGTCGCGCGAGTGGACGACCCCAGCCTTTATTCGTCTGCCGGAAGCTGTGGCAGCGCGTGTCAACAGCAAGACCGATGAGATGCACGTCCAGGACAGCCGTCGGCGTCATGTGGACGAGTATGAAGTGTTAGCCGGCGAGATGCCGATCCCGAGTCCGAAGGAGTGGGAACGCGTGAACGAGCCTCACCGTGGACATCCTCTTGAGATTCCGCTGAGCGATGTGGTCGAAGGCGAGCCTAGCTCTGCTGCCATGATGGCTCCGCCTACCTCATCGGCTCCGCTTGACTACTCTCGAGACGGATATCCTTCCGGAGGGTACGACCAGGCTCCGGGCTATGATCAGCGTGGTTACAACAACCGCAGCGAGTACCATGGTCGCCAAGACCCCGAGCCGGACCGCAAGTTGCGTGAAGCCTTGGGTCCCCTGCAGGAGAATACGGTCGCTCTTCTGCTGGACAACCCCGACGTGGTGCCGCAGGTGCTGGAGGAGGCGCAGCGCCATGGCAACCGCATTCCAGATGCTCGTGTGTTTGAAATTGTGGATCAGTATCGTCGCGGTCGCTACCAAGCGCCGCCCAATGCTGGTGGCCCCCCACCTGCGTTTAGTCCTTACGGTAGTCAGCAGCAGCAGCAGTATGGCGATATGGGTCCTGGTGCGGGCTATGATCACCAGTACCAGCAGCAGTATCCGCCTCAGCAAGGCCCGCCAGGAGGGCATTTTATGCCTGGAAAGCGGAAGGCTGATGCCATGGGCGCTCCGCACAACGGCCCTATGCTCGACGCTCCGCAGTCCAAGCGGCCATCAAAGAAGAACCGCGGCACGCTGCCCTGCAGGTATTTTGCCTCGCCCGTGGGTTGCAAGCACGGTGGCAACTGCCACTACGCGCATGTTCAGCCGGCGCCCGCTAACGGCCCCGAGAGTATTTATAACAGCCAAAATGGTCCCATGATGGGAGGACGAGGCGGTGGGCCCATGATGGGCGGCCGAGGAGCTGGTCCGATGGAGAGATATGGCCCCGCGGGCATGCAGCAGCCGGGTCACCACATGCGTGGAGGACGATGATGAAAACTTGGGAATAAAAGCAAAGTCGTCCAACCGTCACCAGCCTAAAGTCTCGATCTCGATGTGGGCAGAGAAGAAGCCAGCCCAGCCCAATGCTAGTGCTGGCTCCTGTGTCGCCCTTTGAAGAACAATACACACGTCGGAAGACGCTTTCATTATCTTCGCAGCTCGCTTTTGGGTCTTAGTCGTCTTCACCCCGCGAGAGCTTAGTATCAACTTGACCAGCGCGTAAGTTACTTTCATTCATAACATCTCTAAACAATCAATACACATGCGTTACAGCTCAAAGTTTATACATCCAAGTCATTGAAGACCTTGACGGTCAAGCTACAAACAATGACTCACTAAAAAAGAAACAGAAATGAATAGAGAAGAGAAGAGATTTGTTTGCCAAATGGAGCATTGTGTATTGCCTTTTGTCCTGTTCGTTATTCGAACCCACACCTTGCCAAGATGACAGGGCGCAGGGAACAACACGTATTGCGGAGGAGAGATACCCCAGGACCGTTCACCTTTCAATAGGTGAGGCTGAGCCCAGGGCTCCGAGCCCGCTAGCGTGTTACAGCTTACGCCTTGACCGACGAGGCCTTGCGGCTGCTGCGACGCTTGGCGATCTCGCTGGCACGACGGTCCTTCTGCTCCTTAACGCGCTGCAGTGCCATAAGGCGAAAAAGGAGCAGGATAGTTCCAACATCCGCGCATACAATAAGTCAGTCTCATGGCGTACAACAGCAATAAGTAGACAGCATGATAGAGGAAGGAGACGCACCTGAGCGTGGAGGCGGTTGTACTCGGCGGCCTCGCGCTGCACCTTCTCGCGCTGCTGCACCTTCTTGAGGGCGATCTGGCGCTTGTGGTGGAGCGTGCGCGGGGTCACAAGACGCTGGATCTTGGGGGCCTTGTCGTTCTTCTTGCCCGTCTTGGAGTCGAACTTGCGACGGATGACGTACTTGCGCACGTCGTCCTCCTTGGTCAGGTTGAACAGCTTGCGGATGTTCGAGGCACGCTTGGGGCCGAGACGACGCGGGATCTGCACGTCGGTCAGGCCGGGGACGTCAGCCTCGCCGGCCTTGACGACCACCAGGTTGAGCACCGAAAGGTCCGGGCCGACGATGCAGCCGCGCACCGACTTGCGCTTGCGCTCACCCTTGCGGCGGGGACGGTAGCACGTCTTGCCCTTGGACAGGAGGAGACGGGCACGGCCGTTCGAGAGCACACCCTGCTTCATGGGAAAACCCTGCTTGTCGTTACCGCCCGACACACGGAAGATGAAGCCCTTGAACTCGTCGCCGAGCACGTCGCCCTCAACCTCCTGGGAGATGCGCTTGTCGTAGAAAGCGCGGAGCTTGTGCTCGTCATCGACTTCGAGCACCTTCTGGGCACCCGTCAGGGGGTTGGCAATGTTGAGCTTCATGGTGGAGAATCTGTAGGCAACAACTTTATCAGTATTTCTGTTTCAATTTACGGCGTAGTTTTGCTGGCTGCTATGCTGACGACGGGTCAGCTACGGCATCTCCGCTTTATGGTGAGCGGGACGCAACTTCCCGCGCGAGCTCCAGCAGCCACAGACAATAAGCGCGCGAACGGATCCGCTTACGCACCTCACAAGACAATAAGGACAATGGAATTGATTCGGCTGTCGGCGGCGTCCAAAGGCTCGGGCTTCCCCAACCACCAACGCTCCAACAGGACCGACACAGGCCAACCAAGCGCGCTCACTTCGGAAAAAGCCTGTCGAGCTACGCTACATATGACAGCAGGTTATTGATATCCGCATCTTGCAAAATGTATGCGGTACAGGTCGCTAAGTACGGTCTCCCAAAATAGACTATTTTGGGATCCGAAATGGTGAATCGAACTTAAACCGAGCGTCAGCGTAGCCGCTCGTTCACGAGCTCACTTTTGCAAGACAAATCGAATCGACATGGGCAACCAGGTGAGCACTCCTGCCGCGGCCGACGCTGCTGCTGCCAGCCAGCAGGGCGGATGCCCAGTGCAGCATGACGCCAAGAAGGCGCCGACCGATGGATGCCCGGTGCAACACGACAGCCCCAAGAAGACTGAGGGCTGCCCGGTGCAGCACGACAAGAAGCCGACCGGGGCCGACGCCATGGCTGGCGGCTGTCCTGTGGTGAAGGATGGCAAGGTGGAGAGCGAGGTCTACAACGTGTACGGCAAGCGCATCGACCCGACCAACATGATGCCGTACAACCCGAACCAGGACCCGAACGATGAGCAGCGCTACCCGCTGCCGCAGGAGCGCGTGCAGTCCACGATCCCCAAGGGCGGAACCGAGGGCACGTGGCTGTACCCGTCGGAGCAAATGTTCTTCAACGCGCTTCGACGCAAGGGCAAGGGCGAGGACGTGCACGAGGGTGACGTGAAGGCCATCGTGTCCATCCACAACAACATGAACGAGCGCGCCTGGGCGCAGGTGGAGCACTACGAGAAGGCGTGCCACCCCGATCTTGAGAGCTCCAAGCTGCTCAAGTTCTGCGGCCGTCCTGACAAGCTCACGCCCATTGCGTGGATCAAGAGCATGCTCGGATACGGCGAACCCTTCGACCGCCACGACTGGACGGTGCTGCGCAGCGACAACACCCAGGTGCGCTACGTGATCGACTACTACTTCGACGACGACAAGTCTTCGCAGGACGAGGTGCCCGAGCTGCACTCGGCTGACAAGGTCAAGAGTATCTCCATGTATGCGCGTCCCGCTGTGGACTCGGTGGGCGCTCTCGTCGACCGCATTAAATTCCCGGTGATGGCTTTCATCAACGATATGAAGGGACCCGATATTACTGCTCGATCTGCGCTGGTGGAGCGTGCCCAGGAGGAGAAGGACGCGCCGGAGCCCTTGTCCGTGGAGGAGGTTGAGCAGACCTTCGCGAAGATCAAGGACACGTGCAAGAGCTGCATGCAGGAGGTCAAGACGTGCAGTAACGAGGTGCAGTGCTCACAGGCAGCGATGGCCCTGCAGCTTTGCATGGGCCGCATCATCTGCCCACCGCAGGCTGCTGCGTTCACCAAGGCGCTTGAGGGCGGCGACGAGTCCGCAGTTGAGTCTGCTTTTGAGGCCATGAACAGCAGTCTGGAGCAGTTCCAGGAGCGTGGCGCTAGTGCGATGCAGGAGCAGGCTGTGCGTGAGTCCCTGGCCAAAAAGTAGGCATCACTTAGACGACAATGGGATTCGTACGCAGCTAATAACACAATCTATACGATTTTTATGCCATTTTGTTGCTGAGTGTTGTAGAGTTCGTAGCCCAACGACAGGGTTTTTACTCGTCGTCATCCGAGCATACGATCACCTGCCCTCTGCAGTTAACGTATTGGTTGCGGAGATGACCTGCACGCTCCTGCTCTACCTTCAGTTTGGTGAAGAAATGCTCCGCTGATAATGAACCACAGCGCACGCACATACAGTCAGCTACCCGGTGTGGGGCGAGCAACTACACCCAAACTTACGTGTTTGAGACCAAGTAGCAGCCAACGCCCCGCGTTTTCGGTTGAGCAAAGTAGCTGTTTCGTGTCTCTCTTTCTCTTTGGCACGAACTTGCTCAATCGTGCTGTAATGAAGAACCAATTGATGCAAACTCTCGTAGTTATGATCCCGTGCGAATTGCACGGCAGACACTCCCTTTCGGTCGCGAATGAAGGGGTCAGCACCGTTAGCTAGAAGCAGCTTTGCGCAGTCGTACAGACCGTATCGAGAGCAAAAATGCAGTGCGGTCTCCCCGAATGCGTTCTATCAAGAATGAAGCGATAGTTAGAGGGTACACGCACACCCGATCACATCGAATGAAAGCGTGATGTCCACCCTACCTGGGCATTGACATCGCATCCTCGCGCTATCAGATCTCTGATAATGTCTTGAACATGCTGCCTCCGCAGTATCAACGCGGCCACATCCTTCACAGAATCCGTAACCCCCAGCATCCAATCTCTCCATAAGAAATGTAATGCCGTATCCCCGTTAGCGGTAGAAAGGCACACCGCTGCGCCATGGTCCAGCAGGCATCGTACGAGCTCGACGCACAAAGCGCGGCAAGCTGCCATTAGTGGCGTCAGCCCCAACGTTCTGTCTTCATACACACCAATTTCATCCGCGTTGTCCTTTAAAGCAAGACGTACGGGTATGTTAACGTCCAAGAACGAATGAAACTTTAACCATGCGATCACTTCACTGTCGGCACAACACGATGTAAGCAACAATGTGGCTAGCTAGCATCGAGCTTGCGTACAACACAAAGCGGACAACGTACCGCTTTGGAGATGCATGCATCAGCCTCCAGAACTGCTCCATGCCTTCACGATGCTGCACCTCACAAAGACGGAATTGCTGCTCAGCCTCCGACCGTCGCACCTGTTCCTGCTCGCCTTTCAGGTGTGTCGTGAGCTTTCCAACATAATGCTCCAGCTTGGAGCGTCCGTGCGCACGGTCCAAGCCAAGACTAAGGACGCCGCCCTTCTTCTGAGAGCCGTAAGTGCTCCTCTCAGCCAGCGAAGCCGCATCGGAGAGCAGCAGCTTCTTCTTGGTGGCGACCTCCATCCCTCGCTGCCTCTCGAGCGTCAGCTGCGAGCCTGCGATCGGATACGCATCCTTCATGTATCGGGCATGGTACTTCCCGCGCAGATTCAACTGCGGCTGACTGGTATTACCAGCTTGCAGCCGATTTGCCAGCAACTGCAGCTCTTCGTCCCCCAGATCGTCGAACCGAGCGTAAATGCTCGGCAAGCTACGTGTCGGCTTCAATTTAGACGTTGGCGCATTGCCCACAGCTTTCCTGTCCTCCTCTGCTGCCTTTGCAGCGCGGACTTCATCCCTCCGAGCCTTCATTGCAGCATCATCAGCCTCTTGCTCCTCCCCGCGGCGTTCCTACAGTATTTAGTCAGGGTAAATAAGTTTAAACACTTGGACGGTCTTCGCAGTGCAGTGCAATGTGGCGAGCGCACCGCCTCGAGTCGGTAGCGCTGCTGGATCTGCTCGCGGTGGCGGCGCAGATACTCCACGCGGCGGCGTTCCACCTCGCGAGGGTCCTCGCCATCCTGCTCCTGCTTTGCGCTCAGCATGTTGAACAAGCAAATTTGGTATTTCAAGTGACCATCACTCCTGATACACCAGAGGCACACCATTAATCGACGTGAAACTGAGACTGAGACACAAAGCAAGAGAGGGGCTGCGGAGACTCACTCACTCACACTCGGCGCGCGTAGCGTACACTAGCGAGACCTGCAGATTCGACACACACACCAAGAGACGGCGGCGATGCTGTCGTCGGCCAAGTCCATGGACGACGAGGCGGCGCGGCTGGCGGTGCTGCGCGACCCGAGGCGCATGGCGGCGCTGC
>JAIKVE010001390.1:0-11996 GCA_024679115.1 Phytophthora pistaciae
TGCTGACTCTCACTGGGCTCGACGACGTGCACGGTTAAGGTGGCAGCTAGAGGAGACACAGGCGCAGGAGATGAGCCGTCGACGGCCGTGGGGGGCGACGCGGGCGCCGCGCTGGACCGCGGTGATGACATGCTTCAGTCGCGTCAGATGCCGGAGTGAACGGCGACTAGCGAGTTTGGGATTTGAGTATTACTATACTTACGCGTTAATCTGTTTTTACTGTTTTTACGCGTTAAATATTTCACGGACGAATCGTCTCCCGATTACCGGTTTTTTCAACCTCGCCTGTTTTGGGGACGGATCGGACGGTAATACAGAACCACGTATTGCTTTATTGGGGACGAAGTCCCCACTTACATTGATGTACTCACTTTTACTTAGCTTTTTCAAGGGTCCGTACCCTCATTTACTTACCTGATATCAGTTTAGAAGGAACGGGTTAGGGCTGACATTCTGATTGAGTCGCCCAGGGCCATTTTTGACCGAAAAATCCTGTGTTTACTGACATTTCCTGTATTGTGACATGGATAGAATTTGAGATTTCACTGCATGAAGATGCAGATTTTTGTGATTGTATGTCATTAAATCAGTACACGATTTAGAGGGCACTTTCCAAACAGAGAAATGCTAATTTGGCTCAGCGAAGGGACGACATCTGCAGCTTTAGCTAAAAGGCTATATTTTATTGGCTCAGATGATGTGACTAAACGCCTCGTCGCATACGTTCGTACCCTGATTCAGAGCGGAGGGAACACGGTCAGCAAGCTTATATAGGGGAGTGTCAGACTCAGTCTTCTACAGTTTATATAAGAGAATAAGATTAGACAGACGCTCGCTTCAGACCCACTCGAGTGCAGTCAGCACTAGAAGCGGTAGTGAGCGGTTGCGAGGAGCGTAGCCGCAGCAAACCCGCGCGGGGTGCCCGCGAAGCAGGGCCGCGCGGTATTTGCGTAGGCGGGCCCAGCGACGAGCATTCCAGCGAACGGACCCGTTGCCGCAACTGGGGCTTAGTTCTATTGCAGGGGTCTGGGGGTGCATCCCCCAGTATGTAAAGCTTGCAATGCACTTCTTACATGCAATGCCGACTTCTTCATGCAGATCTATGATAATAGTGTTCCTAATTGAACATGTGATGTCGGAACAGGTAGCTGCACTGATACGTTACTTCTGCACGTGATGGCTTGGACCCAATTAATCAACGGCTTGATTAGATCCATTGGGAGAGCGGGGACGTCGTCCTGCAGTGGAGATTGCACTGCAGGGTGTCGGCCCCCTAAGCAACTCAACGGAGCAACGCGACTGAGATGCTCCACTACTAGTGTACGGTTTTTGTGGCTCGTGTTGCTCGTTGGGGTTACCGCTCTCATTTTGATTCACTTTTGGGATTTGATGATGGGTATCAACCGGTTTTACACCGGAAAATACATTCGTTGGGTATCAACCGGTTTTACACCGGAAAATACTTTCGTTTAGAACGTTTAGATCGGCAAGACGTTTTTGCCTTGAAGTGTTTCTTTGGTGGACACTTGCAGACTGTCCACTTCGCTATTGTGCTGGAAGATCCATCACATCGATGGTACGAGCTGTTGATGGCGTTGCCGGCGCTGCTGGTGTGCATGTACGGCGCGACAACGCTGCGATCGGCTAGATGTTCCATCGAGATCGCATCACCGTTTGCTCGTTCATGAATTGCGAGCAAGCTCTACGACGTAAGTGAATGGTGGCTATGGGAGGGAGATCAATTAGGCGTCTAAGAATTACGAGCTGATATATTATCTGTCGGACGAAGTCTCTATAGTCCGCGAGCTAGGATGGTGTGGAGTTTGTACAGTGCGTCGGAGGCCGATGGCCGGTTGTTCGGGTCCATGGAGACGCAGGCCATGCCCAGCTCCCTGATGGCCTTGGGGGCTGCAGACGAGAACTCGATGCAGAGGCGGCCGGACGCCACCATCTGCAGGATGGCCAGGTCGGGCATGGCGCGGCCCGAGTCGCTGTTGCTGTCCTTGGCGTTGGCGTAGGGCAGCGCGTGCTGGTCCAGCTCGGCCAGCACGACGCCGAACGAGAACATGTCGGCCTTGTCGTCGTAGCGCTCCCCCATCATGACCTCCGGGGCCATCCACCGCGACGAGCCGACGCCGCCAGTCATGGTGTGGTCGGCCCGCTCTCGAGAGACGCCGAAGTCCGTCAGTTTAGCCTCTAGTTGGGCTGTCAGCAGAATGTTCTTGGACTTGAGGTCGCGGTGAAGAACCGGCGGCGACAGCGAGTGCAAATACGTCAAGGCATGGGCCATGTGGAGAGCAATTGTAGCCTTGCTCTTATCGAAACCAACCGGGGTGTTATGGTTCTCGCAGTTCTTGAGAAGCGTCCGGAGGTCGCCTCCTTCCATGTATTCCGATAGTACACAGAGGTCGTTCAGCGAGTCCCAAGCCACCCCTACAAACTCCACAATGCGTTCGTGGTTCAGCGTGGCCATGAGCTTCACTTCAGCCAGGAAGGCGTTCAAATGGCTGATGCTCTTGCGCATCTCCGGCAGCAACATCTTCACTGCGACCGGTTCATCGTTGAACAGTCCCGCATAGACTTCTCCATACCCTCCTCTGCTGATAAGCTCCTTCAGCACAACCTTCTCGCGTGGAACCCGCGCCGTGATGATGATTTCGTCCTCCCACAGCCCGCTCTGGGCCACGTAGGCGCTGCGACTCCGAGGTTTCTCCGCACCTCCCTGCGACTGCGAAGCCTCGGAGCCGAGTGTGATGGCGCTCAGGGCGCTCTCGGGCGTCGGGTACCCGGCGTAACTCGCAGCCAGAGCTGCAATACCCGTGTCCTTGCTAAGATTGTCCCCATACCAGCGCCGACGAGCGAACTTGAACGTGGCAAACGCCAAGAACGCGACGCAGGCGACGGACCCGACTATGATGCTGGCGATGGCGCTTGTACTGAGGCCTTCCGAGTCTGAAGTCCATCCGTCGAGATGAGTGCTCCCGTAGGAATAAGCCGAGCTGCTGGAGTCCGTGCTGCCGGACGCCGTCCCTGTGTAGAATCTGTAGCGTCCCTGGATGCACTCGCCGTTGGAGATCACGCTGCTGTCCAGTACGAAATGGTGCGAGGGTTTTCCCCCACAGTCTCCGTCGTCAAAGAGAAGCACAACTGCGGACCCGTTCATGAAGAGACTCACGATGTCGGTCGTGTTGGCCAAAGCCGACGATTTCTCGCACGTCCCCGACGCCGGGTACACTGAAGTCTGCACCAGGTTCTCGCATCCGTCGCCCGCGTACTCCTCCATCATGACGTAGTCGAAACCTGTGAACAGCTCCTCTGTGTACTTGAACCGGTCCGTGACGTTGCAGGTTGCCGACACGAAGAGCGTGTAGCCCCCGAGGTCGTGCGGCCTGCACGCGTCCGCCTCGCAGCTCTCCGTCGCGATCATCTTGAGCACATTGGGCGTGCCGGCGCAGTGGCTGCCCGAGTAGAGCTCTCGGGCGGACCAAACCGTCGCGACCGAGGGCGTCGCCGCCAGCGGAGCTAGCGCCAACGTCCTCAACAGCCATCGGCCGAGCGACATGGTGGACGACGTCGGAGCCTTTACACTGAAAGACGGTGAACTTGGAATGAGCGTCCTCCCCCCTCTATCGGGCTTCGGGAATCCCGGCGATTGGGAGACCGTGGAAGACGCGGGCTCCCCATCGTGGCCAAAATCTCGGTGAGTTGAGGCAGGTCGTTTGGCACGGACGCCACATCAACGATCATCAAAAGCCGGAGCGACACAACGGGAAAGTGTACATGGCGCGGAGCAAAGACCGCTTTGGCGCCCGGGCTTTTGACCCATGCACGCGAAAGGCACTTCTTTCGTGCGTGTTGTGGGCCAACTTGTGGTGAAGTTCACCACACAAGTTCCGATCTCGGTGGGCAACTAAAGAGCGAGAACGTCCGTCCCGTACATGCAGTGTAGGTGTACTGTACCGGTACGGTAGATAGCGCATTGTTTCGCCACACGGCTCGTTTCAAACGACAAGTCTTCACTTCTCGAAGATCCTACGCGTACGTAAATTGGTCGGTAGACCGAACAGCCCAGCAACTTCATACATGTACATGCAGCACTGTACACACGATCGATAGCAATAGAAACTATAGCGGGTACCTATCTATCCCATCGAGGTACACGTGTAGACTTGGACCTCAAGTTCACGGGGAAGCTTGTAAAGCGCCTCAGATGTAGTCGGCGATCTTTCAGATTTACTCTTCCACAAGTTCAACCCAATTTGATAAACAAAAGTGCAGTTGCTATCACTTGGGTTGCTGCCAACGCTCGCAGTGTGTGTGAGCGCGAGTCGCACTGGCAGAACGGCAGAGCGTGGATATCCAGCATGGCGCCCCTGAAAAAAAAAAACTACTGTAGGCGTGGTGGTGGTGGTGGATCAAAATCACCTTCGTTTTTATTTGGTATCAAAGACCCCCCCCCCCCTAGCTCAGTCGGCAGACATAGATTGAAAAGCTAATCCCAGGCGCCGCCAACAAAATACACAACCTACGAGTGCTCCAGCGTTCTCGAGTGGAGAGTCTCGACCTAGCTCTAGCGAGGAGTACATGTACTGTGTTACCGGTACCGACGGTAGCAGTTTCCAGCTACGTAGGTCTTATGCTGGAGATGTCTGGTAATACATGTACGCTTTGGCGCCAAGGCTTTTTAACCGAGATCGACTCTTATTTCGTGTAAGCTCGCTGCCACAGCACCCACAAGTTCCGATCTAAATGCCTGGGCTTGAAAAGAGCGAGGGTACGAAGCCACACACCGCTGCGTTCAAACGTCAAGGTCTTCCACTTCTCAAAAGAAAACAAAGCCTACATGACCTCCTCGATTGGTACTGAAGACTGAAGACAAACCAACTTGCGATTCAATACCGTACCTACACACACGCAACAATGTTCCAACAGAAGTCCAAACTTTTGTATTCCTCCCGGCTACTTGATCCCTGGCCGAGGCTGCTGAGGCTCCATGAACTCGACGAACCGGTGTTGGTGGTTCGTCCACCAGCGTTCGGCCTCCTCCTCGGTCACCTTTTCTCGGTCGAAGAGAACAGCGATCACCTGCTCCTCCAACGTATCCTCTCTCCTACCGACGTGCAGCGCCACACCGTCTCGACCAGCTCGGCGGTCCGTCTTGCGGTACATCGTGCTCAGCTCGAATTTGGACGCGTCCTGCAACGTCAACCGTACTTTGGTCTCGCTCGAGTCGAAGTCTGCACGCCTGCCTCCTATCGTCGGCTTCGCGCTCCAAGCGGGGGCATCAACTGGGGATTTCTCTTCGTCTGACACTTGCATAGCCTCTGTTTCCGGTACTTGCGCGTCCTCTCCGTTTGAATCGCTATTCTCTGATGAAGGTGCGTTGTCGTCGCTTGATTCATGCTCCTGTTGATTTTCCGGAACCACACTCGGTTCTGCCGGTGCAATATCGGTCTCTGATGTTCGCGTTGTCGCCAAAGACGCCTGTAACTCGGACTTCATACTGTCCAGAAGCTTGCAGGATACCCCAACCGGTTGCGATATCGCTGCACTCTGCAAAGGGGTCTTTTTCTTCGTTCGTCGGTGATGCGAAAGTCGAGGTACCTTTGGCAACGTCCTCTCCTTCAACAGTGCTCCCCCATTTCCAGTTTCTCCAACTCGTCGACTGCTCTCACTTCGCGCAAAGGTTTTAGGTGCGCCCGGGGTGTCTCTAAAATACCTGTCGCCCGAGTACGTGATTCGGCGAATGAGCTTCGGCTGGAATGTCAGCTCTCGCTCGCTTTCCTCGGCCTGGCGAAGACGCTCCGCCTCCATCTTGTCGTGCTTCTTACGCAGCCACTCCATTTGACGTTCGAGTAAAGACATACCAGAGAAACGTTTGCCAATTGATTCGACAGTCACTGTATCAACACCGAGCTCGCGTCGTGTCAAGTACGCTGCGCTCGAAAGAGGTCGAGGCTTCTTGACGACTTGAGGTGGTTCAGTTTCGGGATTGAGCGGCTCCAGAGACCAAGACGATGACGCGTTGTTGCTTTCAATGTCGTCGCCCTGCGTGCTGGCGTTGCTGTTGTCGTCAACGCTTTTCTCGTCTGAGAGGACTATCAAGTCTTTGCCTGGGCGTAATTTCCCACGACTGGGGCTCGCAGTACACCGAGGGATGCTATCGTGGGTTTTCGCTTGAGCAACTATTCCCGCGAAGCACGGAAGATCTCGCAACTCCATCACGATATGCTTCCAGCACTTGCACTGCGCTCGAGGGTATGAATCGCCTCGTTGAATGTGACGCCGAATCATCTGAAATGCAGAATTCCACGTAAGAAAACTATAGAAAAACAAATTGCAGGATATAGACTGCTGTACCTCTTCCGTGCCGTCGTCAGGGATGATGACTCGACTCGTTTCATCGCGCAGCCAGTGCTCAACTAGTCGCACTCTTTGATGCCACCAATTAGCCTCTCCATCCAGAGAGCTCAAGTCCTCGGCTACAAACTTAGCCTGATCGTACAAAAGATGTTAGTCTAGTGTGCACTATTGCCCAGAGCGACAGCAACGAATTCCACGTACCATTCCATCCACCAGCGTTGCTTCATTCATCGCTATTGTCTGCACCATACCGAGGCAAGGCTGCACCGCAGCTCCGAGTTGCGGACTTGGCAGGAGATGAACGCAGCCACCCTTGACGTACTGCCGAGGCGTATAAATAAATGCCGTCCATTATTATGCTTTGGCAAGCTCCCTATTTCTGGGGAGGAGGTCGTCGCCGTTTCCTAAATAGCGGATGAAGAACTTACATCGCGAGGAGACTGTCAGATGCTGTGCTGTTCTTCTTCAGCAGAAGGATCGACCGCACTTCGGGAGTCATCTGGTCGATTTCATCCTTGGTTTGAACGACCTTGTACATCTTGCGAATCGCAGAGATCATCCGCTTCGTAGTGGGGAGGTGAGGCAGGATTCGCTGGCTTAACATGATGTCGTGCTGTCCTTCATTCCTTAGCTTTTCACCTTGAACTATTTGCTGCTGAGCTTGGTTCACCTTTTCCCGCAACTCCACAATCTTTTTAACGCCCAATGTCGCCGCATCCAGTTGCCCCGCCGAATCGCGGAAGCTGTCGACAATTTGCATAGTGCCGACCCCCTCGAACAAGAGTTTCTCCCCAGCAGCATATTTCTCTTGGCCACGTTGCAAAATCTGCTTGCCCTCTTCTTCGCGCTCGGTGCGCTGAACCAAACCGTGTGAGAGAGCGTTGAGCATCCACCGCGCGATCGCCATGATGATTCGCATATTTCCTAGAGCAGGCGGTAGCGTGTCCTCCATTCGATACGCTCGCACAGCGAAAGTGTGCGCTCTCTCCATGACCAACAGTACCTCACACGCGCGAACCTGAAGAAAGTAGGCAAACTGACGATCACTCTGTGACAGCTCATCCGGGCTCCGATGCTGCAAAATGTTCTGCGCATGGTGGTCCTTTTGCACCCACATCCCCCCAAACGGGTTCTTGATCGTCGTGTGCCGCATCACGACCCCCAGGGAATTGATAGACGTGCTATCGGCATGACCGAAGAACCCTATGATCTCCTCACGATTGGTGAAGTAGTCGCTGTGGACCTCGAACCGTGATCCCTTCTCGCAGTGGCCAAACCACTTGGAGTACCGGCCAGAGCTCGTACCAAACCGCAAGCCGTAGATTGAGTGCGACGCAAAGCCTTCAATCGAAACGAGTTTTTCTCCTTTCGCTAGCTGGAACACTTCACGATTTCCAAATGGATTCCCATGCAGAGTGCATTCAGAACTCACATGCCCATGCGTCTTGACAACCTGCGAAATACCGTCCACTTTCTTGCCGCAAATGACAGCGACCTCGCTAATGCTGCCGAACGGCGGGACCTTGTCATGGGTGAATGGACGCCCTGCTGTTGTTCCGAATAAGCTCGACGCTCGCTCTGCGTACTTGTGCACCGCGCGGTCGTTGTAAGCTACGAGCATCAGACGCTTCTCCAGCTGCAGTCTTTGACGTACTTCCTTTTCGTGCTCTTGGAAGAGTTTCTTCAGGGTGGGTGAGCTCATCGCCGTTTCTCGCATCAATTGGCTCGTTTCACTCAGTTGTGCTCTCAAACTTGTCGTGGGTAATCGCTGTTCCAGAGCGAGGATCTTGCAGTGATAAGTGTCCAGGTCTACCATACATTGCCTCCACAGGTACGGAAGGGCTGCACAACGCTCCGCATACGTGTACTTCGCTTTCACTCGGTTCTTGAGAGCGTAAAGCACGTTGTGCATGGACCAGATCTCCTGCTTCCGACGTACAAGTCGAACAATCTCTTGCCTAGCTCTTGAGCACTGTGTGAATTGAACCCAACGCAGAAACGTGCCACGGAACGATTTCGCCGGTGAAAACTTGGTCGCAGCAAGGCGCAAGGACTCGGGGCTGCCGTCAAACATTCCTCGTTCTTCCATAAAGTGCTCATGCTTCCACATGAGCTCCTGCGATCGCTGAAGCTTGTGCGACAGACCTTGAGACTGGAACTTCCACTTCCACACAGCGTGCTTGAGTAGCGTCTGAAAGGCGCGATACTTTATCTTCAGCTTGTAAAACGCGCTCATGTGCTTCTCCCAGTACATGAAACGATAGCAAAGTCGGAGCCAATTGCGTATTTGCGCGCGGTGGCAAAGTAGACGCGTGTACTTCATCATTACGACGATGCGAAGGCTGCGGAAGCTCGACTTCAGTTGTTGCCGTGCTTGTTGCTGCAGCAATACATCATAAACATTATCCATCGCGTCATGGAGACGATGAGCTCGCCGCCGCATTATCTGCTGAACTTGCTGCATCTGAGCTGCCTTGATTTTCAGCGTTACACCAGTCTCCTTGCGCAGAAAAGCCTCTTCGTTTTGCTGCTTTTTGTTGAGCAGCAGCTCGCGTCCACGTATGGTTTCCTTACGGACGGAGTCATTCTCCATTATAGATAAGAGGTCTTGGCGAAGCATTTGGGCTCGGACTGGGTTGTTTACGATGCCTTGGAGTCGCCATTCGCGGTCTTCACGCCAGTGCAGAACAATTTTATCGCCAGCTTCTTCCGATTCGTCATCCCTTGTAACAGTCTCGTAGTCGTCGTCCTGAGCGGTTGGCGGAAGCTTGTAAACAGTGCCGACCATCCATTGCCGGAAACGAGTGCTTAGCACGCGGTATGCACCAAGATCGGTAGCGAAGCGGTTCTTCTTGTTATGATGTACCAGTGTTTTCCAGTATTTCAAGAAAATGCGACCAAATCGCCGATACGCCACCACATTTCCGATCTGCTTGGAACGGTCAAGCTCACGATACTTCAAGTACAGGCCGAGACACAAATCGTAAAGTCGGCTTTTGCGCTTGATCCTTTTCCCCAGATCCGTTTCCATGATCCTCGTTAAGGACGTCGCTGCATTCGCATCACCTGCTTCACTGTGGGGGTCGCCATTTCGCCGCATAGCTTCCAAACCATGTTCGCCATCTTCAGTTATTAGCAATGAGCCACCCCGAATGGAACCCCGCGCATTTCGCGACGCTCTTCCATTTTGAGGTGCCTCATAACCGGATACTGGAAGGCTCCGGCGAGTAGATGACGCGCTACCTTGATCATGATCAGTTGGATGCAACGACACTCGTTGTTGAGCATTTCGGTCGTGCGTATTTACTCCATGTTGTTGACGCGGGTGGTGAGGCTGCGCTTTCGCTCTTGAGGTAATGGAAAATTGCGCTAAGAAGCTCTTGTCCTTGCGTCGCTTGATATCCTTCTTCAAAATCGCGTAATAGCGCAGGATGTAAAATGTTACTCTCACCATGTAATAGTTGTGCAATTGCTGAAGCAGGTGCCCCTGATTTTTCCATATCTGTCGAATTAGACGACCGCGTTGGAACCGAGCTTTCCAAGTCTCCCAGCAAATGAGGCACACCCGCCTCGCCTTCTTCTTCCGTAGTCGAGCAATTTGTCGCTGATTCCATTGCTTCGTCTTGTATCGCTGCTTCAGAGCGCGGAAATTCCGTAGCTGAATGTATGTGCGCAAGACGTTCATCAGGAAAACAGTTTTCCCCCGCGCGATGATCATTTGCTGAAGATGGCGCTTCCAAACGTAAAACGGCCAAAAGCTTGTACGGTAGAAGGCATAGTGTTCGTGTAGTTTGCGGGTCATGTACTTCCAGGCCACAAACTTGCGCAAAACATACCGTCGCAGCATTCTTGCGCGCTCAGCAAAAGCTCGCCAGTCGTGAAAAGTTTGTTTCTTCTTGCGAAAACAAAAAATCATTTGCCGTTCGGGCCATTGATCGATCTCAAACCGTTCCCAGTACCTTCGAACGCACTGTTTCATGATGTCAGCGGCATAATCGTGATATAAGTACGCCGCAACGGGAACCTCGATACTTTCGAAGTGCCCATTTCGCGAGTACTTTTGTAGCAGCGTCGATAAAATCAGCTTTACACTGAGTTTATCCGGAAGCAGACTCGCCCCTGACGGATCGGCTGAGTCTGAATGTGGAAGCCTGCTGTCGAGCTGCAATAGGCGCCGGCGTTGTGGCTTACGAAAAATGACCTCAAAGAATTGTGATCTCAATTGTAATCGGTGCTGATCACTCTCCCATGGGATGGCATTGGGGTCACACTTGAACTGCTGGAGAATCTCAACCATTTGCCTTGCCGAGCTTGCAAGGCGCTGCCGAACTGTTTTGGCGGACAATCATTCAACGAGAGTTAGCAAGCACTATCAGCCAGACAATCTTGCGCCAGCGTTACCTTTCTCTTCCAGTGCTGCTAGCTCCTTGCTGTATATATCCTTTTCCTGTTTTTGTCGGAACTTTTGTCGGTCGAACTCGCGTTTCCATTTGGAAGCCTCTTGGGGGTCGACGGGATGAAAGATCTGGCGAAAACCTTCATATGACAGCACAGCTTTGCCTTTGCCCCGCTTTTGATTGGAGTGAGCATGGCCAGCATCATCGTCGGGATCTTGAGCTGCCTGCATGGTGGCCACGTGCTCTTCGAGTATTTTTTGGACTTTCGCTGCGTCCTGATCGCCTAGCTGGACGTCCGAATGCTGCAAGAACTTGACAATCTGCGAGACCGTCATATCCCCACTCCCCGTAAATGCGATCTCAATCGTATCCCACGATTTAAACAACCGCTTCTGAAGCTGCGTGCCAACAAACTGGTGCAAATCCGCCAGTCGTTTGCGTCGCCTCAACCCTGGCGTTTGCACGTTTGCCTGCAGCCGGCTCGCCGAAAAGCCGAAACTTGAGAACCCGTCGTCCTCATCATTGTTGTTGTCGTCGTCTTCGGGCGCTTCGAAGGTCGAACCTCCTCCATCCGTAATCACCGACGAGCGTCTCCTACTCGACAGCATCTCAGACTCTGCTCCTGCCGTCGATGGCGTGGCCAGAGAGCTCGACGTGGACGGAACTCCAGTCAGGAAGACGCTGCTGGCCTCCAAGTCCTCCAAAATCACTCCATCTCCAATGCCATATCCGGAGGATCCGTTGCTCCCTCTGATCACGTCACTCTCCGCACTCGCCACAGTGTCGACGGCGTTGTCCTGCCACTGTGTCCAAATGGCGTCCACCGCGCTCTCCACCGACTGCTGGTCGTCGAGATCGCCGGGTCCGGCCATAGGCCAGAGCCCGAAGCGGCCCAGATCCTTCCACAGCTTGGCGCGCAGCCGGTTCTTCCTGTCCACTTGGCCCAGACCGTCCAGCTTCCGCACGCGCGTGCTGTGCCTCCGTCTCAAGGCGCTCTTGAGCACGACCGTCCCCATCTTCTTGGCCTTAAGCTGCTCCTCCTCCTCCCGCGACGCCAAGCGCGAGACCTTGGGGGTGACCATCACTCCTGCTTCTTCTCGGCTCTTGGGTATCAGCGCTCGAATCGCCGTATTGCGCTGGATACGCGCCGCCACGGGGTGGCTCTCGGGCAGCAGCACCGGAAGGTCGAACCAGTTGGGCACCGCCAGCGGCCGTCGCCCCACGCGGCTCTGGGCC
>JAIKVE010001391.1:0-11996 GCA_024679115.1 Phytophthora pistaciae
TGTGATTGGAGTGAGGCAGACATGGGTTGAGTCACACTAGCTACGCTTTCAGTACGACTTCCCACCACGCTCGATTGTGCTTGTGGCTGCTTGCGGCTGCTTGTGGTTGCTTGTGGTTGCTTGTGGATCTTATCGGCTACACCTGCAACAGTCTATTGGGGGAATGGTGTCCACGACGACAACTATAATTCGAGTCACAAACAGGTCACAAACACATATGTTTTATGAAATCTGTTTGTGGCTGCAACGTCCGCCAAGATTCCTCGGGCTCAGTGTCAGCCTCAGACTCGGATGACTCCAGATGCAGCCGTTCTTCGTCATTCCTATGTTCTTCCCCGTCGCTCATTGCAGCTATGTCAAAAGTTCGGAGTGTTGAAGCGCTGTTTTTGTCTGGTAGCCTATTTATGTTTGGTGGTTACACCTCCTTTTTGTGTGTGTGTCCCCCCCCCAGAATTTTGGTGGTGCTACACTTTTTCTTAACAGTGCTACTGTTTATTTTCAATGCCCGTACCACTCACTCCTGAAAACGGCGGCGTGGGGCGACGTAGATAACCGTGCAAGCCACGGTAGCCTGGATGAGTATACGCACGATTCCCCTTGGTGCCGTGGGGCGTATTAGAGGTGGCATATGCAAGCTTGGTATAGACAGCAAAACTCGTTCCCACTTCGGAACGCCTCGCCGAGGCGTTCTGGGAACGCCATACAGAACGGGTAAATTCTGAAAATCGATACACACATTTTTTGTCAATAGAAAGTGGAATTTGTTCGGAACGATTATCGGAACTTTTACTTAGACGAGGGCCTTTAGGCTGATTTTATAGTGTTGTAGGGGTAACTCAACGGAAGTGCAGACCCGCTTCAACGAAGCGGTCGTTTCGTTCAGAACGGCTAGCAAAAATGCGATAACGTAACGTAATTTAACTCTAACGCTGCCTAGTTTCGATTGCGTCCATTATTCGAACCCCTATATAGCATGTAGTTATTACTTGTGTAGATTGACCGAGATCAAAGAGAATCAACACGAACAGATACATGTGCAATGTTCATTTTTTGGGAGTGTCCATGTGCTCGTAGCTGTTGGGAATGGCTAATTGGGCACTGGATGGGTGCTACGCCTTCACCTGAGGACCTAACAGGTTTCCGGGCACTGTGCGCATCACGCAAGGCACCCCCGATTTCGAAATCGCTTCAGGTGAGAATTGTGGAGCTCACTGGAGGCTACACCCAGCAGCATGTCGTGGCACTGGGCCGGATCTGGTTTATCCTGACCACAGTATGTTTCGCTACTCTGTGGACGCAACGAAATCGAGTCGTTTTTGAAGATGAAGACACATCAACGGAGTCAAGTGTTGCAGAATTTCAAGTCGCCGGTACACGCCAGATACAGGCTGTAGCAAGACACGAGAGTCGAGATCCTAAAAATGCAGACAACGGTGCTGCGTTACGGCAGTGTTTGGATAGTTTTCTGAGTATGCCGACAACTCCGTCAAGGCATACATTTCGACAAACAGCCCCAGCAAGGAATCTGCCGTTGTTGGAAGCAATCAAAGCCAATCTAGGACTTTAATAGTATGAACTAAATAAAGTCTCTTTTACTACTACTACTACTAATACATGTGCAATGTAGCAATGTTGGTTAGGTTAATTGCCATAAGCCGACCCCAAGTTTACGCCAACTACCCTATTCTCCCTTTTCGAAAAAAAAACATTACAGCCGGAGTAACGAACACAGTACATGTACAGTACATGTACATGTATAATGCATGTGGTGTACAGTATATTATACTGTGTCTTGTAGCTATGTAGCTGCAGACAATCCCCTCGGTAGTCATGGCGTCGGGAACCCACTTTTTATTCATAGGTGAGGGTATTCCTGTCGTAGGGTGTACCATTAGGGTGGTACACAATATTGTACCACATATATGGTACATATTGGTGCAGTCTTTTGGTTGCACAGCCCCAAAAAGCTGCTCAAATCGGTGGATTCATGCAGATAACGATTTACAGTTCGGTAACGCCGAACAGGATAAAGTCTATTCAAATGTTGAGCACGATTTAGGTATGATACTGAGAGCAAAAGAATTTGGCATGTTATCACTGATTACTAATGACTCATCAGTAATGACGTGTACGTTTTACTGAATATTTCCACGTACGCCTAGAACCTAACCGCCATAAACCATCTTAAGACATGTACAATATTTGCACACCAACGCAGCAATAGTTGCTCAAAAGGGTAGTTTATAACTCAAACCAATTATAAGCCTACACCATGTACCTACACTTTTCGGTCCGCAATTCAGTTTTTTATAATTTGAATTCAAGATCGCGAATCCATAAAACGGATATACGAGGTGGTCCATCAATGATTATAATGATGGAGTGAGGGTAGGATAACTGGGGTGAACATTGTACAGTCTAAAGAACATTCTGCAAGGATCGGCGATTTGCTACCCGCCGACCATGTCAGTCTGATCGTACGTGTACAGTACGCTATAAGCGTTCATTGGCTTGCGTATAGAGATCGGGAATCCCGTTAAAGCGACTTTAAGCTGCGACGTGACTGAAGCTAAAGCGACTTTAAATGACCTTAACGCCGCTTTAGGCACCCTAATGTTGCAACTCGAAGGACCCTTAATATCTCAAGATCCTTAAGTCGTCTGGGCAGCAACTTAAGGAGGATGGATGTCACGAGAGCCAAATCCTCAAAAAGGTTGTTAAAGTCAAAAGGAACGCGCGTAGTTTCGGTAATATGAAAGCTTTAGAGGCATGTTTGGGCTCGATGAATCGCTCTAGGCCATCCCTATAGACCCTATGCGTTTGAACGGCGCTCAGAGCTTGCAGGCAGACTTGAACTAAGATCGTTTTTTAGTGAATCGATAAGGATTCATTCACCCCCTCTGTGATATCAAGAGTGATGGTAATCTGATTAAAGTCGTATTAACTACTTCGTAGAGATCGGTCACAATCTTAGGCATAATTAAGTAAGAGTTGATCGTCCTTAACGGAGCTACCGGTAACCACCAGCCCATGTTCTTCGGGAAGCACTGGTGCAGACCACGTGGTCGGGATAACCTGACTACCTAGTATCCGCGCCCACGGTAGCAGCCAACGATACCTGTATATACAGGTATAACGTATTTGTGGGGGAAGTAATCATCGGTGCGGTTGCTTTATGACTATCTGGTAGTCAGGTTATTCCTACCACGTGGTCGGGATAGCTGCCCCCCTTATGCTGGTGAATGGCAAAATCACTTCGATTTTTGCGGCCTACCTCGAATTCAACATGGCTGTCAGTTTCAAGCGATTTCAACTCATCATCCTGCTTACAGCTTTTGCTCTATTAATACTAGCACATGCTGGTACGGTGGAATCCTCGAAGACCTCCATTGCTCGCTCGATACAACCCGGCACAGGTCGGAGAGCAAAAACGCTCGATAGCCTCCTCATGGAAGAGAGAGCAAGTGGGTTTATAACCAGCTCGATAAACGCCCTCAAGAAACGCCGCGCAGATCATCTCTTCATCAAGTTGAAAGTCAATCAGTTGGAGCCGAACCTGTTTGCCAGCGCGGAATTTCAAGCGTGGGTCAGTGCGGTGACCAAAACCAGCAAGAACAAACCTCAATTCGCAGAAGAGCTAATGGTATCTACACTA
This sequence comes from Phytophthora pistaciae, assembly GCA_024679115.1. Taxonomy (NCBI): domain Eukaryota; phylum Oomycota; class Peronosporomycetes; order Peronosporales; family Peronosporaceae; genus Phytophthora; species Phytophthora pistaciae. Next base: position 3,656 of record JAIKVE010001391.1, read on the forward strand.
TCGAAGCGCCTCGGACACGAAGCTCTGGCCAAAATCTTAGTAGCGACGAAGAAGGACGGACGCTTTGCAACACTAGCGGGGTCCTTGGAGAAGGCTCAGTTCACGAACTGGCTGACACAGCAACAAACGCTAGAAGATGTGTTCAAGTTGCTGAAGCTTGATCAAGTTGGAAACAAGCTGCTCGAGAGTCCCGTGTTCAGCGTCTGGTACAACTACGTAGCTTTATCGAGCACGAACCAATTAGATGCGATGATTAAAGTGCTGGGGTCCCACTATGACGACGACATTCTCGTGAATATGATCGCTGCTGGGAAGAAATCAACAGCTTCAGTGGAGTTTGATTATTCACGAAAAGTGGAGGAGGCGCTGTTTGAAAAGTGGATCACTTCGAAAAGTCCCAAAAGTGAGAGCGACGAGTTCGAGTTGGTGGGCTTGAAAGATATTCCAGTTGACGACCTTCTGAAGAGCTCGAAATTCAGCATTTGGATGTCGTACGTACAGAAGGTAAAGACCACATTCCGACTCGAAGACGTCAGAGCCTTCTACGTGTTACGCGCACGGGGCGATTACAACGAACTCGACCTCGCGATGGTGCTTGGCACCGCAAAATCGTCCCCGTATACCGAGGAAGTGAAACAGTTCGCCAAGGATCTGCAGCTGGAGCAGTTTAAGGTTTGGAGAGACGACGGATGGACCCCCAATATTATCGAATTCATGGGAAGTTCACATCCGCACGACGAGAGGCTAGACCAAGTTCTGACCACTTACGAAGCCTTCTGCAAGGTGTCTACTATCCTTAACTGATGGCGTCCATTGCTACGCGCTCTTTGCCTTGCTACCAAGTACTGCAGTCGACGGGTCCGGGTGGTGTACGCTGCAACTTCCAATTTGTCTAGCCATAAGCTGGTAGTTTTGTAAAATTAACTACACTTTATGAGGCTACCAACTTGTGGCGCTCTCTTCAGCTTTCGTCTCAGACTGTCGGCAGGCCTAGCTTGCTATCTTTTCTTGTTTTTTCTGCTATAGCTACTAGCCGTGTTGATTGAAATGCTGGAGGAAGGGTTCGATTGAATGCAAGTGTTTATCGGTTGTACTTTAAGTTTTTGCATTCTGCATAGTATCTATGCTATAGTGGAGCGGACTAAGTTGATAAGGTGGGTGCGGGTCGCCTGGTTACCATACACCTGAGGATCATTTGACTGCATGCAATGGATGATCACCAGACCACCTTATAAGTGGCAAAATCAGAAAAATTGCCACCTTTTCCACTTCTGGCGAAGCTTACAGGTGGAACAAATTGTGGTTTGAAAGACCAAAGTTCAAGTCCTTTCTGGACAATGCCAAGGGCGACTACCGCGGGCGCGTGTTGTTCCAACATGCGATCCGTAGGCGAGGCTGGAGCAGCGCGCAGTATCGGGTGAGTTAGCCTACTAAACCGCAATAAATTTAAAATTTAAAAATCCTTTCTGGAGGATGCCACTCACAATAGCACTCACGATAGTGTCGGTAGGGCGCTGACACAGTACAGATGCATGCCATACATGGCGGAAACTGCGTTGGAGTCGACGACTGTGCTTCTATTCATAGCGAAATATACGTACTTGGGCTAGCTACACCCGAGGTAATAGCGACGTTCGCACGTTATAGCTCATCAAGGCAAGCGGTAATAGATTCGTATCACAACCCCCTACCAAAAGATCATGAACTTATCACAAATGCAGGAGATGTATGGGTTTCACTTTTTCCACTTCCTTGCGAGAAAAAGCGCCACTTTAAAGCAAAAAGTGGAGAAATTGGCAATTGCCACTTTTAAAGTGATCATTGATCGCCAGCTCTTTTAGCATACCGCAGGCCATGTAGAAGAAACGATACCCTGCCGAGTTATTCATTGGTCGCTTGTCGCCACTCGCCATACTTGCATTCCAATCGGACACCCAGCTATACACCCACGAGTCACCTCCAAAACTATCTTCATCTGGCGTTCGTGATGGAGAATCACCACACGGTTGTACAGGTCCATCTCCTGATTACCATGCTCGTCCTGTTGCAGTATCAGCTTGTCCTTGCGGTAAGGATTGCGATCGCCTTGGTTTCATTGTCGTCTGCACTTTTGAACAGAAAGAAACAATGACATGCGCCAATACCATGCTACTATTCAGTTAATACACTAACTTGTAAATTCATGCGCTCTCAGAGGGTCGAGGTCACTTGACTAGAACTAGAGGATTGTATTTTCATTTTTCAGGTGAGGTATGTTGTGTTCATTTAGAGCTAACCTGCCCTAACGATCTCCAACATCCGCAGCCGACCTCCATTCCGTTGTCAGCTGATTGTTAAGCCGTCTCTTCCTAAGGATGACCAGTCCTTCCGCTCCGTTCTGATAGCCCAGGTACCCCGATCTGCCATTCGCTGAGATCGTGCGGCACATTGCGGAGTGCGCCATCCCAACATCCCGACGGGAAAGTCGTACCGTCCGAGCTGACCTGGCGGCTCAGCTTGGTGTCCATAGCAAGATTTGCGAGGGTATCCGCCGTTCGATTAGCCGACCGATAATGATGTGTCCATGTCTGGACAGAGCAATAATCCGCCAATACACGACAGCGCCAGTATAACCGAGCTAACCGGGGAACTAGCGGATGTCGTCTGCCTGCTAGTTGGTTGATGATCATCTTGCTGTCGCCGACGACATGCAAGTTGCGTATGCCTGCCTTTTTGGCACGAGTGAGGCCGTGCAGAAGACCCCAGTATTCCGCCATATTGTTCGTAGTTCTGCTGTCACCATATGCCATGCTGGCTAGCCAGAGAGGGATGCCCGCTCCGGAGCTCGGGTCGATCTTTAAAAGAATTGAACCACTACCACCAGGACCTGGGTTCCCACGCGATCCTCCGTCGAAAAAGAGCACATGCGCCACACTTGGCGAAACGATCGGCATTGGGACCATAGCGTAACGGGCGCAGAGAGTGCTCACTACCAACTTCGCTGCCACTAGCATGGGGTCATGGAGGCAGAGTAGATATGAGGCCTCAATTGAGCGATACCCCTGTCGTAGCCGTACATCTAAAATTGCCTGAAACCGCCGAGCATGGGGGAGGGGTTCCTGCTCGAAGAACTCGTTTCTCCATTGCCAGATCACTTGTAAAACTATTGCAACCCCAAGCCTCCAGCACTTTGCAATCGCGTCGGGAAGGTGACGAGCAACTTCAAAAAGCTGGTCGGCCTGGTACCAGTGGAACTGACCGGTTAATCGCGTGAGGAAACCCGTAGGTACACTGTTCATCGAGAAATCAACAACCTGGTCGAGCCGAGTAGGATCCACCAGATGCCCCAGTGCACGCCATGGTGCCGTGAACACTCGCCACAAGATTCTCGCAGCCGGGCAGTCCCAAAAGCAATGAGACAGAGAGGTCGTAGCAACTGTGCACTCTGGATGAGGGCAACTTGGGTGATTATCAGTCGTGATGAATAAATTCAAACCACGGACCTTCAGCCGGTACAGTAAGCGTTCTCCCCATGCATTGAGTCCTGTGATTCGCCGAATTAAAGCCCACTGTAGTTCCTCCAGAGCGTGATGGAAGGTTGCGGCCTCTGTCTTCCAATCATCGGACCGTTGTTTTACGCAAAAACGTCCTTTGGTTCGAGATGAATCAGCAGCTACTGCACGGAAATGCGAGCGGCGACGACTCCATCTGCGTTTCCCGATCCATAGGCAGCAAATGCGAGAGATCGAGGGATGCGGGTGAATGCCAGTGACGAGCGAAGTCGATCCGATTGCGCTCTGAAGTTCAAACAGCAGACCTGGTGCTGAGGTCGCGGAGAGGTACTGCGTGATGGGGCTGCCCACTGTAATCAAAGTGGCAGGCGCAGTCGGAACAATACTTGGGGATCGTAACAGAAACGGATGATCTGGAAGGGATGCTTGCAACCTCATGTCTTGCGTGGCGGTGTGGACGTAAACCAGCTCCGGGAAGTTAGCCAGTAGTAAAGCAATGAGCGCAGTGAGCTGCGCCACCCTGGATACCGAAACGGTGGTCGTCGGCTGACCTCTGCAGTGGGCCTGGAAACCAAGGTGGCGGAGAGACACATGGCACCAGCCCAGTACGTCCCGTACTGTTGTCGACGGTGTTGACAGGAGCGGCAGGATGGCCTTAACGTTCGCCTGATCTCCATTAGCGTCGTACAATTGTAATCGGCAAATCTCGATGTAAGGCAGCCACTCCATGCACGCAATCCCTCTCGAAGCACGCGTCCAGTCCCGAATAGCGGAGGTTGCATCACCTCTCAAAGTAGTAGTGTCAATGATGCATCCCCCTTCAATCCAATCCGTTGAGCTCCTGGGAAGCACATTAGCAACGAGCGCGTGCGCCGCTGCGGCCACCGTCTGCTCCGGCATGGTATGTGCCTCGTCACCTGCAACTTGTAGCATTAAGCGACCCACTTTCCAAATAGAAGACGGAAAAGGTAAACCAGCGCTGCCGCTCGCACGATGACCGAGAGTGAGGTATGTCTCCGAGATCTGCGTTCCCGCTGCCTCTGCAAAGAGAATATCCCCCACAACCATCATAGTGTAGTTGCTAGTCAGAGCCCAGCGAGACACTTCCGTTGCCGCGAAGGCTAGCAGCTCGGCCTTCAAATCAGGTACCGCCATGCCACCTTCTGATCGCGGTAACGCTGCCACATCCTGATTAACCCAGTGATACCCTGGAACATGCGAGGCAGTAAACTGCCCATGCCATACGAAATTCCAGATTCGAAGTTGCACAGCGTCAATCAAGTGAACGCTTGGCCAGGCGTGGCGCGCAATGTGAGTAAGCTTGGGAAGAATAACCGCCACCGCAATCGTTGCCCGCTGATCTTGAGTAAGCGATTTCATCGACGCTAGCCGAAGTCTGACTGTTAACTGAGAGACCGCTTTCTCCCATGAGACCTTAGTAGCGTCAGATCCCCCGACTTGTGCCCCGAGGTATCGACTGAAAGTAGTGTGAGATTGCACCACCAGCGCCCCTGGGAGATCTACTCCGGATGTAACTCCGCCGCGACAAAGAGCGACCACGACCGTCTTTTTAACGTTCACCCGGAGGCCGCTGGCCGTCCCGAAAATATCCGTAATTCCTAGCACCACTGGTATCTCCTGTGGCGATCCTGCATATACAGCTGTATCATCCGCATAACCGGCAATCTTGAGAACGATAGTCCGATAAGCTGTGACCAACTTGACCCCGGTAATTCCCATCGCAGCTTCAATCAGGCGATGCAGAGGCTCCAACGCTAAAATAAAGATGAGAGGGTAAGAGGACACCCTTGCCGAATACCACTGGTCACCATGATCCATCGTGATCGCAGTCCATTGACTAAAAAGCGAACCTTGGTGCCCTCATGAAGGAAAGCCAAAGCCTTGACGTATTGTACCGGGTACCCCAGCCACTCGAGCACCAAAAGGAGAAATAAGCGAGCAAGTGAGTCGTATGCTTTCTCAAAAGAAGCGCAAGTGCTGCAGAATTCTCAGGATCCGTCTCTGCAGCGACCCGAGCAGCGGAAAACATGTCCACTGTATCGTGCAACTGCCTACCTGGAACAAACCCGGCCTGGTTTGGATGAACAATACCTCCCAACGTCCCGCTGGTCCGTGTAGCAAGAATACGCGTGAAGATCTTGTAATCGGAGTTCAGCAAGGCGAGTGGACGGTAATTGAGCGGATTCGATAAATCTCCAGATTTCTTGAGACAGAAAATATCGGCTTCCAGGAAAGATACCGGGAAAATGCCATCAGTGTACCATTGTTTGTACAGCTGTGTCAGGACAGGAACCAATGCGTCTGAGTAATCTCGATACCAGTCGTTGCCTAGACCATCAGGACCGCACGCCTTGCCAGCCTTACACGCCCTAATTGCCGCTGCCACTTCCGCTTCAGTAATAGACTGAGCCAATTCCTTGAGGCGTACATCAGGAGCAGGGGGATCCAGTTGTCCGAGTAACTCGCGTATGACGTCCTCAGTCGGGGCCGCCCTGGGTGCTCTACATGTCGGCGCAATACTCGCTGTAATGAAATTAGTAGTAGATCCATCGTCGTAGGTCAACTCCACTTCAACATGCACTGTACACTTCCTCAGCACACTCATATGTTGATGCATGTAGCCTGTGACTTGCCTGTTGTTGAAGGATAGTCATTCTCCTCTTCGCTCTGTTTTCTAATGTTTTTTTTTCTTCTTACCAGCGCATAGACATTCAACACTGCGAGCTTTTTAGCTGCAACCTATCGATGTGTACACGTTGAACGCATCGGTGTAGCGCGCGTGGCTGGCTGCTGTGTAGCGGGCTCTATGCGTCGCTATTAACTCACAATTAACTCACAATTAACTCACAATTCATCGGATCGATGTCTCTTTCTACTAAAACAAAGCGCACTATCAGCCCAATCCTCTAGTTCTGCTTGCGTTGCAAGCGGACCGCCCGCCGGAAACGCTCCCGAACATACCGACAGAAACGTCGTCGACTGTTGCGGCAGCTCTCCAAGGCAAAGAAAAAAATGATTGACTCGGTGGAGGAGGTTACTATTATGTTGGAGGGTCCTGCATTGGATTCTGGCGAGCATGTCTCTCTTGCTCAGCGCTTGCGACGTCGCATCGCTGAACTTGAGGCAGCTCGAGCATCGCGCAAGACCCAACGGCGATTTCGCGAGCACACATGGCATGAGTCTCAGTCGCCCCGTTCGTTATTCCAGCGGGTATCAACCAAATTTGCAGACAACACTGTGCCCACGTTAGTACCCTCTGTTGGCATGCCCGACCGCCCCGTGCACGAGAAGGCCGATATCTTTGCTGACGCAGGCCAAGGCCAAAGCTCGCTTCAAGCGAGCTTTGGCCTTGTCCACGAGGTACAGCAGCAACAGCCACGAGTTGCCCACGTCGTGGGATGTCATGATGTCGAACTTGGACAGGATGATGTCCCATTCGTACTGCACAAAGGTCGACGCGCTCGGTGAGCGGCGTGAACGGCAGCACGTGGATCATGGACTCGTCGGTGGTGAACCACGTTTTGTAGTCGGCCTTGCTGTCGAACAGGAGGCCGGACATCATCCAGGGGCGATACGCAACAGGGTGGATCGTGTTCGAGTTGTGGAACAAGAACACGTCTCGATGGCATGCACGCCGACTTTGCCCATGCGCAGACCAATGGACTGCAGCCTTTGCCGAAGAGCGCCCTGATGTACGAGAAGTTAATTTCCTCGGACTTGGACTCTTCATCCTTGCCATCTCCCAGCGACGCCATGCACGGGCGGGCCCTGAATCAGTCGAAGCCGCGAAACTTGGGGAGGTACTTCGCGTGGCGAGTTGGCCACATCACGCAACAGACGCCGCGTCATGATGCTTAGCTCTCCGATCCTTGCGTGAATGCAATCGCAGTATCAAAACAGGGTGACCCGGGTCGTTCCTCCCCGGGGAAGGTCGCATTTCGTGGCATGGTAAGAACTGCGATCCATAGACGGTAAGAAAATGTTACACCTGCACATATAAGAACTCATCGCGTCAGGTAGCAACCGCTGTGCGAATTGGAGGGCATTATTCCTTGGGGCTTGATGGGGAATTTCCGGGGCTTGATGCCTGGGGCTTGTTTCTTTGAGGAAAACGAAGCAGCTACGAGTCAAACAGCCAAGCTAAACCAAGCCACAAAGATTAAATTCAGTTGCGGAAACAGCAACGTACGAAGAACTTACCACGAAGGGCTTTACTAACCCAGAGTTGCTTCCACTAAAAAATAATGCGTCCCGCTTGAATCGCAAGGGTACGACATGGCTTGCAATTAACTCGAGAGTGGCGTCCAAGCCAGCGTGTCCGTCACTGTGCACCGCCACGAGCAGTGCTGCCAGGTCCAGTTCCAGCCAAGCTGGGCAACGATCTAATCCATGACACAGGTATGGGTGGTTGCAACAAAGAAAACTCGTGGTTTATTCGTAGTGTACCAAACCAAAACTCTTCGACAAAATACTGACACAACATTTAGGTCGGTGAATAGGGAACTCCTCGCGACCGAGAGAGAGACCACATACTGGATGCACTCCACCCCACAGAGCAAGCAACCCTTGTCAAGCCGACAGCAATAAGACCACATACTGGATGCACTCCACCCCACAGAGCAAGCAACCCTTGTCAAGCCGACAGCAATCCAGGACACGCTCCTTACTCGGAGCGGAGCTTTCGGTACGCCTTCTGAGACGTAGCGCCCGCACCACCAGTCGCGGTGTTTGGTCCGCTGCTGGGGCCGCCACTAGGGCCTCCACTAGGTCCCGCGCTCGGGCCACTGCTCGGGCCACCGCTGACCGGGACAGCGTTCGCGTTCGTGTTC
>JAIKVE010001392.1:0-11986 GCA_024679115.1 Phytophthora pistaciae
CCAGCGCCGTCGTAGCCGTTGACTCGGTGCTGGTGCTGGAGGAAGCGTCCGCCTGCGCTGCTGCTGTCGTCGCCGTTGCCCTGGTAGAAGTGCGAGAGGTGCTCGAACAGCGCGCGGCCTTGAGCCTCGCCCAGAGCGAGACCCAGCGCGCTGTTCAACGCGTCGCAGCAGCGCAGATACGTGATGGTCCCTGATCGAGGGTCGGCCGCCTGGTGCAACCGCGCGCGGAGCTGCACGACGTCTGCCAGCGAGTTGCTCTGTCGAATGCGGTACCGGATTGCGTGGAGAACCGTGTCACCGGTGTAGGTTGGTACAGCTTCAACGCCCAGAGGTTGGCCCCTCGACGACGCTGACCGATTGGGATCAGCCATCCCGGCGCCGCTCGCGACATCTTTCAGTGATAAAATCTTCCGCTCCCTGACTAACTGCACGGGCACTTCTGGCAAGGCGAGGGTGGATCGGACTCCTGCTGCTAGCGGCGTTATACTCCGCTGGTTGTCTTGCTGCTGCTGTGGTTGGGCCGCTGCATCCGCTTCCACGTCAGACTTGTACGAAGACTTGCTGTTGCTACTGTCGAGGTGCCACACGCTGCACACCATCTCTTCGAAGAGCTTGTCCGAGGCGATACTAGCGCTGACGTTGTGGTAGTACCCGCGCCACTGGTCCCACGTAACCTTCCCGTCCTGAGCCCCACCGTCGATATCAAACGTCTCGAGGAATTCTCGACACACATGATCGACACCTCGGCGACCAGCCAATACGTCAGGGTGGGCGCTTGCATCGAACTCCTCGACAACATCACTAGGCTCCAATAAGGCTTTCTCCGCGTCTCGCGTATTTCGCATCTTGGCCAACTTTGCGAAAGCTTCGCGGACGCACTCCAGTCTGCGCCCTGTTAGTGCAGGCCGCACGATGTTGATCAATTCATCCGGAGCAATGCGCCCGTCGCCATCGCTGTCCAGATACTGGAAGAGTAGGCGGAGGTCCCCGTCCGTGAGACCACCGGGGAGGGTCAATTCGCAGTCCACAGCTGCACTACGCAGATCCTGCAGGTTCATGGCATTGCCTCGAGCCAGTCGTAGGCGTCGATTGAGTGTGCAGAAGCCAGGAGTGCCTTGGGATTGAAGCACTTGCTTGAGCCTCGTCAAGATGGCCTGGACTCCGGCTGGGTGGAGGTGGAACTCGCGTTTTCCAGGCGAAGTTAAACCGGTCGACACCTCTGTGGACGAGCGTTGCTGCTGCGAAGACGGAGCGGTACCGAGGCAGGCGGCGATGGAGTTGCTCACATTGTTTCTCGCTCGTCGAAGTGTCATACTTGGGCTGGGGCCGGCACTGGAAGAAGTCGGACTACTGGTGTACGATGACGAGTGGTCCAGTATCTCGTGCAAGCTCGAGCGTCCAGGGTCGACTCGCTGGGTGTGAACGCGGATCCCGTCAGCAGAGGCTGGTCTGTTACCTGCCGCTGGCGCGCGTCCTCCTGAACTAGGCCCGACGTGCCATGCATTGCGCACCATTTGCTCGAACTGCTCGTCCTCGTCGATCGCAGCACTCACGTTAGCGTAGAAGCGTTCCCACACATCGAAGTTGATGCGCCGTTGGCGTTGCCGCTCGGTCACAAGGCCGAAGATGTCGAGGAATTCAGCGTGCGCCTCGCAGTCGGTCTTTCGGCCAGTCAAGACCTCAGGCAGTCGTCTAGCGTCGAACGCAGCGGCAATTGCACCAGCATCCAGCTCACCGCTTCCTGATCGATCGAGGGTGTCGAACGCCATCCGCACCACAAGTTGGCGCCGAGCGTTCATAGGTTCACGCACCCCGTCCAAGAATTCCGAGACACTCATGGTGCCATCGTGGTTGCTGTCGAAGTGGTAAAACAAAGCTTGAGCGTCACGGCCCGTGACGTGCACGCCACTGCTTTTTAGCGCACGAACAAACTCGTGGAAGCCGACACTCCCGTCGTTGAGCTCGTCCACGTAGTCGTCATCCGATCGCCCCGCCGCTAGACGGAGCTGCTGCTGGAGCGTGATAAACCCTCCCAGTCCGCGCTCCTTCAACTCACAACGGAGAGAGTGAACCATGCGGCGGAGGTCTTTGGACTGCTTGCCTGGAGACCGGGGCGGGGCCAAGTTCATGGCACTGGAAGGGCTGATAACCCCCGATAGCGGCACATGATCGGCCAAGTCTGGCTGAAGGACCGCAAATGCTTGTTGACTTGCCATGCCTGGACCAGTGCTGCGTCTTCCGCGCCACGTGATCTCACCACTACTTGGTGTGGGCTGACGCACTCCATTCCCAGCAAGACTACTTCCTCGCGGACTCTCCGTTAGAATAGGTGGAGGTGGGTGCCTCTTACTGGCAGGTTGAGTAGGACTCCCCGTCGATGGGAGCTGCCACGTATTGCGCACGATAAGCTCGAATAAGTCGTCGTCTTGAACCAGAAAGCTGACGTTGTGGTAGTACGCTTCCCACTGTCGAGGTAGAATTTTCCCTAGAGCACCACTGGGGCCCTCACCGCCACTTTCATCCATGTCGAAGTTCTCCACAAACTCACGAAAGCATTGCTCCTCGCTCTTGCGCTGAGCGATTACATCAGGATGACGACTTGCGTCGTACCGCTGGACAACATCGCAGGCATCTAGCATCGCAGTTCCCGTTTCCCGAGCCAACGTCTGGTACGCGGAGTGGACAAGTCGCAACCGGCGAGCGCTCATGGTTCCGCGCACCAGATCCAGCGCTGCATCAACAAGAACGGACCCCGTTCGATCGCAGTCCAAGTGTCGGAAGAGTCCACGCAGATCGGCATCGCTGAGTGGCGCGTAGTTTTGCGTTGTTGCGCTGGTGGCCTCGTACGACTTCTGGAGAGCGCGCCGAAACTCTCCGAGAGTTAGCAACCCGTCGCCGTCTGCGTCACCCAGACGCAGACACCGTCCCAGTTCTACAAGCGCCTGAATCCCGCGTCCTCGAAGACCGTTCTGCAGCTTTCGCAGCACTGAGGCTGCGCCAGGATCGAGAGTTTCAACGGAAGGCCCGGCTCCGGAGCGAACGCTCGACACTGGCGAGACGGAAGATGTCACTTCACTCAGACAAGCAGCGAACTGGGAGCCTTTCAGGAATTCGTTGGTTGTATGCACCGCTGTCCCGCGCGGTGAAGCATCGGGGTCCATGGGCGAGAAGCTGAAGCTATTCGAGCGGCTCTGGCCCAGTGGTGGTGCAGTCGTGGAAATTGAGAGCACGACTTTCGCCTTGCTGCTAGTGCTTTGGTTCTGCTGAAGAGCTTGAAGTAGTGACACTGGCGCTACAGCTGCAGGTGCTGGTGGCGCGATGGAGTCCATTCGATGGTTAAGGTCGGCAACGCCAGCAGCCTCTTGAAGCGAGCAACGAGTGTCCGCATGCCACACGCGCTTCATCAGAAGCTCGAAGTACTCATCGCTGGGGGCTTGTGCAGCGACACACTGAAAGTACGACAGCCACTGCGCCCAACTGACGAACGCGGTGCCCGTGCGACGCGCTGCAGTCATGAACGCAGTCTGAAATTCCCGCGCGGCTTGGTCAGCCGTTTGCTCCCCAAACATGACGGCGGGGTGGCGCGCGGCGTCATGCGCTGCTAAGACATCTTGAAGTGCCAAGTATCCGACACCTTTGCGATCCAGCGTATCAAAAGCCGACTGCACAAACTCGAGCTTTCGCCCAGATAGCGAACCCTGCGGCACAAAGTTGCTCGATTAGCTGAACCAAAACACGAACTCTTAGCGCCATTTCGCGCAGGACGTACGAAGATGAGGTGTTTAATCGCGTCTGCTGTGACGCGTCCATCCTCTTCAGCGCCTTGGTTGAGACGCTGGACCAGAGCTCGGGCGTCCTGCGTTAACAAGAACAGATGTGTTAGCTGAGGAGTCCCGACTTCAAATGTCTGTAGCGTGGTGTTCGTACCACGTCCGAGATCGGCACTCGATAGTCGTTGAGCAAGCGCTTGAGCGCGCCGTTAGTCAGGCCGCCACTTTCACTCTCCGCTTTTTCCAAGGTAAGACTCACGTTCACCCACGCGCTGCTCACACATCACAACTTAGAACTAGAAGCCCAGGCCACGGATTTTCCAGGCACCAACTCACACTAGGCCTTGCGTACGCAGCGAAGCGCGCACATTGTTGAGCAGCGCCTGCAGATCCACCTGATCCGCGCACTGTTGTTGTCTCTCCTTCCACTGCGTGAGCGACGCCATGGATCTACCGCCATCACCCGCGCCTCCGAAGGCTTGCGTCGAGAGCGCCATCAGCCTCTTCCTCCTCCTGTCAGTCGCTGGAAGTCGAAATGGCCCCGCGTGTTTGCCTCTGCAGCACACAACCCACCTATTCCTGCGCTGCGAAACAGCCCGCGCTCACTGCACCAGCACGGACCGTTGTCCGCCAAAAATACAGCCCCGCCCGCCATCACCCCGGTCTCCATTTAGGGCAACTTCAGACTTGAGCATCCCCACTTCGTCTACAACTTCAGCTTCATGACAGCGTCGGCGTCACCTGCACACAAGATTTTTACTCAAAGCTCAAAGAGAGTCAACGGTTTACTAGACAAACATGCAGCCCCCGTGGCCGGGGGCTAATATATTAATGCATACGCCGCCTCGAGAGCGCGTCTGCGTCTTGTAGAGACGGTGTTAAATCTTCTTCTTCATCATCTTCTTCCTCCTCCTCTTCTTCTTCTTCAGCTCAGTTGTCCTTGTCTGCGTGGGCCAGCAGCGTGTGCACGACGGGCGCAGTGGTGCAGTCGTTGCCGTTGCAGTTGTTGGCGTTCTCGACGACGGCGCCGCCCATGAAGCGAGGGCCGTCCACCGCCTCGGCGTGGCCCAGCCAGCCGTTCAGCAGCAGCAGCGCGAGCGTGAAGATTCCCTGCATTTGGAGGTGTTTCGCTTGTTTGCAGTGTGTGTGTGAGACTTGGTGAATCGCCAACTGATCTCGGGCCGCTTCGCCGCCGGACTGTGCCAGGAGCTCCTGATCGTGCGCTGGCCGTTAGACATTGGTGGAAACCGGATTCGGTGGGACTTCGAGATAGGCGCAGTGATCTGCGACTGGCTTTCTGGATGCATGTAGCCATGTGGACGCCCGCGTCAAGGTGTTGTTGTTGTCATTCTTTCGAGCGACCTGGCCAACAACTGCATGATCGTCCGCTTGCAGGCAGCAATTGGAACGAAGCTGCTGGTCGCGGACCCTGCTGGCGGGAACGGCAGGATGTAGGATACCTACAGTACAGCAGTATCGGCTTGGTCCGTCGTGAGCGCGCGCGGCTCCATCCAAACTTTGGATTCCAAAGTATCAACTGGCGCGTTCGTCACCTTTACGCTGTGGTGGTGAACACCTACAGCATGGAGAAGCAGCTTCTTACCAGCACTATTGTAAAAATCCAAAGTGAGGAATCTTATACACGTGGTTGGCCTGGAATAACCTCGAGTTGACTTTCTTAGCGGCGCAGGTCGCCAGGACGGCCTCCTCCTCATTACGCGGACGAATGCCAATCAAGAGCCAAATGGTTGTTTTTAACGTCCACGAGGATGTCGACCATCACGACGGCAGCAAGGTGAACACAGTCTGAAAGAAGCATTTGAAGTGCCAAGTCGCCATCGCCTTCGCCTTCGGGCCCCCGCAGCGAGAGCGTCATGGCGTCAGACCCAGGAATGTCTGCCAGCGCGATCAGAGTCGTGGAACTTGAAGCCAAGACAGAGGCGATGCTGAAGCTGCTGGCAGCGATGAGCCCTCCGCCAGCACCAGCTCCTGCTCCTGCCCCCACTCGCTCCCTTCAAGAGCCTACAAGTGTAACGAATGCGAGCCTGCCTGAAGAGAAGATGCCTGCTCCTCAGTCTGCGATTATCCAGCCCACGGACCGCGCGGGTCCTCACGTTTCAGCGGGACTCGAGGCAATGCGGCGGCCTGAAGCAGCCACTCCATCACCAAAGACGTCTGAGAGTGCATTACGTCTCAAGGAATCCGAGGCTGAGATTGCCAAGATGCGAGCTGAGCTTGAAGAAATGCGCAAGGCGAAGGCGGCAGCTTCAGCGCCAAAAACATCCGAGAGCGCGTTGCTTCTCGCGGAATCCGAGGCTGAGCAGGCCAAGTTACGCGCTGAGCTTGAAGAAATGCGCAGGGCGCGCGCTGCTGCGGGGTCTGCAACTCCAGCGCCGACCAAGTCCGAAAGTGCACTGAAGCTCGAGCAATCCGACGCCGAGAATGCCAAGATGCGAGCTGAACTGGAAGAAATGCGGAGGGCAATCGATGCCACGGCTGCAGCCCCCGCGCCCAAAAAATCGGAAAGTGCGTTGCGGCTTGAGGAATCCCAAGCTGAGCAGGCTGCAATGAGAGCTGAAATAGAAGAAATGCGGAGAGCCCTGGCTGCCGGAGCCACCGCGAGCAAGTCAGCGAGCGCAATCCGACATACAGAAAAAGAAGCCCAGCTAGCCGCAGTGCAAACTGGCAGCGCTGCAGCCTCAAGCGGACGCACAAAGCCCCCACTCCCACCGCAGCCGAGTGTCACCAAACCAGCCATCTCTGTCGGAAAGGATGCCAAACCCGCCGCGGAGAAGGGGGACGCAATATCAACAGAGTTCGATCTCGCCCACAAGGAGATGAAGATTCACGTTGAGAAGGCTCGGCCAGAGGTGAAGGCGAGGCTGGCGAGAGCGAACACGCTGGACCTCGTCATCGTCATGGATTGCACGGGGTCGATGGATCCGTGGATCGAGGCCGCCAAGACTTCGATCATCGCCATCATCGACAACGTCAAGAAGGATCATCCAAACGCCAAGGTGCGCGTGGGCTTCGTAGCGTATCGTGACTTCTGCGATGGCGACAAGCGGCTCCAGGCTTACCCGCTGACCGAAGATATCGAGTCGGTTCGCAAGTTTATCGGAGCGTGCGAGGCGTTCGGGGGTGGCGATGAACCAGAGGATCTCGCTGGCGCGCTAGAGTGCGCTCTGATGCAGAAGTTCGAGGCGGACGGGAGACGCGTCGTGGTTGTCACGGACGCGCCCTGCCATGGGAGGAAGTTCCACAACAGCCGAGAAGACCAGTCTTACGCCACTGAGATCACGAACAGCCCCGACATTTGCAAGCTGATGAAGCGATTCGCGCGGCAAACCATCGACTTTACCATCGTCGAGGTGAAGCCTCAGCGTACCGCAAAGATGACGCCGCTCCTTGAAAACTCGTTCAAGTCGAAACTAATTGCCAATGGACTGGAGCCGGAATTCCAGCGGGTGGAGCTGAAGGACGCCGAAGACGCTGTGCGTTTTGCCAGTATCGTGCGCCTGTCGGCTGGCTCCTCGTTACAAAACAGCAAAAGCCGAAGTGTGTTGGTTGCGTCAGACAAAGCTTTGGGGGTCTCGACTCTTCACCACTACGGTCCAACTGGAAAGCAAACTACTCCGATGAAAGGCATCAAAGAGGGAGACAGCGACTCAGACGACGAAGCTACTTTGGGTGCTACCGTTCCCGCCCCAGTTGTGAAGCCTCTCGACTGGGATGAAGTGTTCACGATGCCTAAAATCCCCGCAGTGCGGCACTCTTTCCACTTCCTTCCGAACGAACGAATCGACTGGACCAACCCCAACCTGAAACATACAACGCAGCAGACCACGATTCAGATCCTCCCGACGTGCTTCGCCAAAGGTGTGATGCGCTCTGCTCATGCCATGTACGACTGCAAGCTGGAGATTCAGAGCGTGGCCAAGTGCTACTTTGGACTAGCCGCAACAAGTCTTTCTCCATCATCCAAGTCGGACTTCACGCTGGAAAACGACGTGGAGATGCAGATTGTTGCGAAACAGCTCGCGACTGAGTTTTCGCTGGACCCGCGGGTGGACGACACGGTAGATTTCATCTTCACGTGCTGGTACGAGATCGAGGACCCAGTCGCTGCGGGACTGCATCCGTCCGTGAAGAAGTTCACTGCCGAGCCCTATATAGGCGAAGACTACGTGAAGTACAACAGCAACCAGGGCTGGGCGTGCGGTCCAGAGGTGCCACTTGCGGCGACAGCTCAGGCGTTCAGCCACTTCACGTGGCAAGCGACATCCGGAAAGCACTTGGTTGTGGATCTGCAGGGCGTGGGGTCGGTATTCACGGATCCTCAGATCCACTCGACGGAATTAAGCAGATTCGGCCAAGGGAACCTGGCAATCCAAGGCATTGCCATGTTCTTCACCACGCACAAGTGCAACGATGTCTGTCGCGCTTTGGAACTGCGTACTTTTGACAGTGAGGACGATTTTGTGCCACCGATGGACGCCCCCGTGACGAAAGAGCTGTCGAAGGACAAGTCCATGACGTGCAGCTGCCCTCTATGCGGCGCCTTCTGGACGGTGCTTCGTAGTGAATTCTTGCGTGAACACACCGTGGGGCGGGAAATCTACTGCTCTAAGTGCACGGTGAAGCTGACAAAGCGTGAACGCCGTAAGCGCGTGACATGCAAGATGGATGTGCGGTACAAGTCCTACTGGTTCGAGATGAAGGGAGTGCCGCCTCCTACGAGCTGCAAGAGCTGCAGAGAGAGAAAGTGAAAGTCGGCGCGAAGCAGTTCGTAGTGACAATTTCAAGTTGAGTAGGTTCCGATTCGGATTCAACCTAAACCGATAATCTCCACTGTATTGTTATAAGAGGCAAGCAGAATATGCACATTTGCGGAGCCGGCCGAGGTTTGCTGTCTTCTTCCATCTCGGGCACATGATGTGACTCGAATTTTTATATAACACAGTAGCAATCGTGGCGACTAGCAAGTCCATGGTATCCTGGGTTGTCTGCGGGTGGTGTCGGTGTGGTTCTCCTGAGTTACAAACTACAGTAGTAGCTTGATACTCAGCTGTTGAGCTCTTCGCAACGTCCTTTGCGCGCTGATGAAAAGATGCTACCGGTATCTCCCTCGCGGTGATATTGGATCAAGTCGACTTACGCCTTATTCTATCGCTGCTATAACAACTAAGGTGTAGATATAGGTGCATGGAAATCTACCCATTTGGCCCGTTCACGCTACAGAATCCGACCTTCTCGAGGCACCACTTGACACTTGGGCGAATGCATTCCTGTTATTATATCCCTGCACGCTCTAGGTAAGTCTGAAAGGGTTCAGCTAAGTGTCAGGGTGGGTCGGATTCGGCAGCGTGAACGGGCCAGATTTTCATGCACCTATAGCTACACTTGTGCGCTACTTAGTTGTTATTGCGGAGATACGAAAATGCGTGAGTCGAGACCGACTTGATCCATTATCGCCGCGAGGGCGTGATATCTTTTCGTTGACGTTGCGAAGAGCTCAACAGCCGAGTATCAAGCGTAGCTTGTGACCCAGGAGGACCACACCGGCACCACCCGCAGACAACCCAGGATACCATGGTGGCCGCACACCCACCGCGACGTGATCCACTGCCACTTGCTAGTCGCCACGATAAAAAGTCATCCGGCTGAAGCGGTCTCATTCACCAATACACCTCGTCCGACAACGAACGAGGCCAACCAGACCACTGCTGACGCCCCAAGCAGTATCGCCACCCAGCCACCACGTCCACTGCAACATGATCTTCACACGACTCGTCAGCGCCACCATCGTCGCCTTCACTGGCATTGCACTCCAAACCGCTATCGTCACTGCCGACGTCGTCTTGTACGACTGGCGAGTGACGCCGGTTGCAACAGCTTTCGACGGAGTCCCCACCACCTCCCTCGGTATCAACGACCGACCTGCCCACGAAGCCGCCATCGACGTGCAGCTCGGCCAGGACGTCGAGGTGCGCGTCACCAACGAGCTCGACGAACCGACGTGCCTGCACTGGCACGGGCTCCGGCAGCTCGGCACCCAAGAGATGGACGGCGTCCCGGGGATCACGCAGTGCAACATCGACCCCAACCGCACCGTCACCTATCGCTTCACGCCCGACAAGACAGGCAGCTTTTGGTGGCACAGTCACCACGGCACCCAGTACGCCTTCGGCCTCCGTGGCCCGATCGTCGTCCATGCGCCGCAGCACGAGCTCGAGTCCTGGGAGCAGGACGTCGACGAAGAGTACACGATCCAGCTGGACGACATCTACCACGACGCCCCGAGAGGGGCCCCTATCTGGGACACCGTCTCCATCAACAGCCTCGCTCGCTACAACTGCACCGCCGCGGCGATCAACAACCTCAGCGACTGCAACCCGACCCAGCCGCTCGAGCACTTCCGCTTCCGGGACGGCAACAAGTACCGCCTGCGCCTCATGAACATGGCGGCGCTGGCGCCGTTCGAGTTCAGCATCGACGACCACGAATTCCGAGTCATCGCCGCGGACAGCAAGCCGCTGCAGCCGTCGGAGCTCACAAGCACGCTCCTCATCAACGCCGGCCAGCGCTACGACATCGTCGTGCAGGCCAAGAACGCGAGTGACTACAGCGGCAGCAACCCCACGGGCTCATTCTGGATGCGGGCCAAGGCTCTGAGCGGTCTCCCGTGGACAGCCGGCAACGCCACCACGGCCAAGCAGCAGGGGCGGAACCAGACCCAAATCGTAAGGGGGGGGGCAGGGGTGGGGTGGGCCAAAAATAGGGGGGGTGAGTTACAATGCGTAAGAGCATCTCCAGCGGCAAGTCTTAAAGGCGGTCTTAACCTAAAAGTAACACATTAAGACTTGAGTTCGAGTCTTAAGCTTCCAACGGCAAGTCTTAACCGCGAGTCTTAACTTCACCAGGTCTTATAGGAGGCCCTCCAAGACTTAAGAGCATCTCCAGCGGTTGGTCTCAAACACGGTTCTATCCTAAAAGTAACGCTGTTAAGACTTGGCCGAGGCTTAAGGCTCCCAGCGGCAGGTCCTATTGCTGGTTTTAACTTCACCAGGACCTATAGGTTGGCTTTCGAGTCTTAAAATAAGACCCCAATCTTAATGCCACCCATACAAAACTGAAGATTCCCCATATTTAAATGATTGCACCAAACCTGAATGCGAATTTCACAGCGTGCAATGCACTTATAAAACTCGCTTTCTCACTTCTCTTTAGAACTCACCGCTGGGAGTAAGTCCGCCTGCACGGGTCTCAACTATAAAATTGTGGTCTCAAATAGGGATGGGTAGCAAAAAAACAATCCGATTCGATCGAGACGGATCGTGAGCGCATTTAATCGGATTGGCTGATTTGTAGATCAATGCCGACTGGATCGGATTGGATCGGATCGAATCGACAAAGCATCGACATAGCTGACGAAACACGGACTATTGGTTGAAATTGGGGTGATATTGCCCCTCGCAGATGTGATGCTATCAATAGTCGATATCACAAAACAAAAACGAAGAGGCCTCCCGCTTCTCGCCACACTTGCGAGGCCGGCAATACCCAGAAGGGCGTTGAGGTGCTCAAGTGCCTCAAGGCGGCCAACATCTGCAAAGAACCCCGAGCCGATGCTGGACGGCATGTCGCTGTACGACGCGGCATGCAGCTTCACCAACCCGAACGGCACTCCGCAGCCCATTCCGACCAACGACAATGCCATCTTCTCTCACGGTCTCATCCACACAGGTCCGTGCGAGTCCTGACTCGGTGACAAGAAGTTGCTGTACGCGGACGATTGCTACAGCGAGTACGGCCACTTGAACGTCAACGTCAAGACCGAGTCCTCCATCGACTACTTTTCGTGCGAGAACGGCGGCTGCAAGATGGTGCGCGCTTCTACTCGATCGGCTGCCAGACGCTTGACGACACGAAGACCGCGTGGCAGACTTACAGTACGTTGGTTGCCACTTAGTGTATGTGGTGGTGTGTGTGAATAGCTGAGCTAACGGGCTTTTGTGTCGCTGAATGCGCTCTACTGGCGAGCCAGCCTTGCGCTGCGGATTGCATCATTGCTGGTCAAGTGAAAGCGTCACGCTTTAACGTGCCGCCTTCGAGCAGGTTCTGGACAAGCTTAACTACAACATGCAGCGTGAGAACCAGCGTCGCAGCTCGTGCAGCAGTCGATTCTCGGAGGACGTAGCAATGCGCGAGCGAGA
>JAIKVE010001393.1:0-11984 GCA_024679115.1 Phytophthora pistaciae
CCAGCGCCAGACCGAGATGAAGCTCATGGCCGTCGAGCCCGATCTGGGCGCGGCGCCCGAGCGCAAGCAGGACTACAAGGGCCGCATCCGCACGTGGCCCGGGCTGCTACTGCTGCTCCTCATCGTGGCCGGCGCCGTAGCGCTGATTACCATCAACGCCATGGACGTGCAGGACGAAATGACGGCCAACGCCGCGCGCTACGAGAACGCGGCCCAGAACAAGCGCAAGATCAAGGACGGCATGGACGACGACAGCGTTATCGTCTCGGATGATGGCCAGGTGGGCAACCCCAAGAAGTACCCGGACATGGGCTGCGAGCTGCCAGACTACCAGAGCAAGAACGGCCAGATCTTCGCTGTGGCCAAGAACGGCACGGAGGTGCCCGTGGGCATCAAGGGCCTCAACTGGTTCGGAATGGAGACCGGCTTGGCCATCCCCTTCGGCCTCTGGGAGAACATGGACAACGGCACTTCCGTGTACGAGATCGCGGCGTTCCTGGCCCGCAACAAGTTCAACAGTGTGCGTCTGCCTGTGTGCATCAAGAACATCCTTAAGGACACGGCCCCGGACAAGTCGCTGATCAACCTGAACACGAACCGCGCCATCAACATCACGTCGTACATGACGACGATCCAGACGATCGTGGAGGCCCTTGGATACCGTCACATTACGGTCATGATCAGTCTGCACACGCTCGACACGAAGAAGTCAGGCGGTGCTTGGTACAGCGAGGAGCTCGGCGTCTCGGAGGACGATTTCCTGTCGGCTGTGGACACGCTCACGAAGAATCTGTGCACCTCCAAGTACTGGAACATTCTCGGCCTCGACCTCAAGAACGAGCCGCACGAGTGCAGCTGGGGTGGTGACGATCCGGATTGGCAGAAGGGAGCGACTTTGATCGGCAACCGAATGCTGGAGGGGTGCCCCAATTGGCTGGCTTTTGTCGAAGGTATCGCTTCCAAGGGCACGATCACACTCAACGGCGAGGAGAACACTTACTTCGATTGGTGGGGTGGAGGTCTGGCCGACGCCGGAGGTGACCCGATCACCTTCGACATCGAGAACAAGCTCGTGTGGGCCCCCCACTACTACAACACGGGTGTGAGTCCTGCCTGGTACCTCTACAAGTCCGGCACACAGAACGCTGAGGGCGCCCTGGAGGACTATGTGGAGCTGGACGACGAGACTTTAAAGAACAACGTCGAGAAGACCATGGACAAAATGTTTGGCTACTTGCTCGGGGTGGACACCAACACGGCCATGGTCATGGGCGAGTTTGCCGGTCTGTACGGTAAGGACAAGCACCCAAAGCTCACGACTAAGCGCACCACCGACTTCACGATCGAGGTCATGCTCAAGGCCGGATATGCTGGCGGTTATATGTGGTCGCTGAACCCGGAGAGTGCTTACCAGTACAACCCGGCCGACACATACGGCACGTTCACGGAGGGCCTGCTGGAGGACGACTGGCTCACTCCGAACAAGGTTTTCGTCGAAGGTATCGCTGCTCTGGACACGATCAAGGACCTGAGGATGTTCCCATGCTTTGAGGTGGAAGTGGAGAGCGACGAAGGCTCCGAGTAAGTCAGAAAGGGATAGTAGTCGTCCGTTTCTCTATTTTACTTTTTCGCTCTTGGGATATGGTAGCTGCATTCCGAGAAATGTATCATTTTTGAGCCTACACTCTTCCTTGCCTTGGGCTTCTGTCAACGTGTCCATGTCGATCGTTAACGCATGCAGAGGAGATCGCAGGGGGCAGAATATCACCCCGTGCCGCCGCCGAACTGAGGCTGCTGCACTCGCCCATCCGTTACCTTCTCGAGCGTGGCGAAAGTGACGATGTCCAGATTTAACAGCAGCAACCGCTCGACAGGCGCGCCAATGCCATGATCGATTTGGCCGCTTGCAACGTCCCGAGCTGAGAGCTGCGACCGGCGGGCGGTTGGCAGGCGCGAGCTTAAAGCGGTTCATTCTCCGATTTCGACTGTCGAGGCCACTCCAGTACCAACCGCTGCAGCAAAAGTATACGGGCCTCCTGTCAACATGGAGGTCAGCGTCGTTCGGCCGATGCCCCCTACGTCAAGCGGTGCTTCCTCTGTTGGAGCCCCCGCCCCCAGTGGGGGTGATCCACCTGCCTCCTCCTACCGCAACAGCGAGTACACAAGCGGCCGAGCAAGCGCGTACTTGGATCGGACTTCCGACTACGGTCGAGACACCATGAGCATGAGCCAGCGGCAGACAGAAATGAAGCTCATGGCCATGGACCCGGACGAGGGCTCGCCACCGGAACGCGTCCAAGACTACAAGGGTCGAATTCGGGTACGTGTGTGAGCGACAGTATAGGAATGATATGAGCTCTAATATCCGAGTGCTAACGATTACGTTCGTATCATTTGAACAGACATGGCGAGGCCTCATCCTGCTTTGTGTCATCGTGGGCGGGGCTGCTGCGATCATCACCGCGTGCGCCTTGCAGGCCAACGAAGACGCTACCAACAGGCAAGCCAAGTACGAGAACAGGGTGGAAGAGCGGCGCAAGATCAATGACGGTCTCACCGACGACCAAGTCATCATCTCAGACGACGGACAAGTCGGCAACCCTAAGTCGTACCCCGACATGGGCTGCGAGCTGCCAGACTACCAGAGCAAGAACGGCCAGATCTTTGCTGTGTCCAAGAACGGCACGGAAGTACCTGTGGGTATTAAAGGTGTCAATTGGTTCGGAATGGAGACCGGCTTGGCCATCCCCTTCGGCCTTTGGGAAAACATGGACAACGGCACTTCCGTGTACGAGATCGCGGCGTTCCTGGCCCGTAACAAGTTCAACAGTGTGCGGCTGCCAGTCTGCATCAAGAACATCCTCAAGAACACGCCACCCGAGAAGACTCTCATCAATCTCAACACGAACCGAGCGATCAACATCACATCGTACATTTCCACCATCGAGTCGATCGTCGAGGCGCTTGGGTATCGCCACATCACAGTCATGATCAGCCTTCACACTTTGGACATCAAGAAGTCTGGAGGCGCCTGGTACAGCGACGAACTGGACGTCACGGAGGACGAGTTCCTGGAAGCCGTCGACATCTTGACAAAGAACCTGTGCAGCTCAAAGTACTGGAACATCCTCGGCCTCGATCTCAAGAATGAGCCGCACGAGTGCTCGTGGGGCGGCAAGACCCCGGACTGGCAGAAGGGCTCGTCCTTGATCGGCAACCGCATGCTGGAGGGATGCCCTAACTGGATGGCCTTCGTGGAGGGTATCGCCAGCAGTGGCACCGTCACAGTGGGCAGCAGGACAGCCACGTACTTCGACTGGTGGGGTGGTGGCCTCGAGGAGGCAGGGGCCAACCCGACAGAGCTCACGGTCAGCAACAAGCTCGTGTGGGCCCCGCACTACTACAACACCGGTGTCTTCCCCGCCTGGTACCTTTACGCCTCAACGGGAGCTGTCGACGCCTCGGGTGCCTTTTCAAGCTACGTTGAGTTGGACGACGAGGAGCTGCGGGCCAATGTGGAGACGACCATGGACGTCATGTTCGGCTACTTGCTCGGGGTGGACACCAACTCGGCCATGGTCATGGGAGAGTTTGCCGGTCTCTACGGTAAGGACAAGCACCCCAAGCTCACGACCAAGCGCACCACCGACTTCACGATCGAGGTTATGCTCAAGGCCGGATACGCGGGCGGTTACATGTGGTCGCTCAACCCCGAGAGTGCGTACCAGTTCAACCCGGCCGACACGTACGGCACGTTCACGGAGGGTCTGCTCGAGGACGACTGGCTCACTCCGAACAAGGTCTTCTTGGAGGCCATGGCCGCCTTGAACGACGTCAAGGACCTCAAGATGTTCCCGTGCTTCCCCGAAGAGGTTTCGTCGTCGTCGTCATCCAGCTAAGGCTAAAGGCAAGGCTATAGAGCCCAATAGTTGAGCCCGAACGCAAAAATGCATTACGATTTGCTATGAAGCGGTTTCCAGTCGTTTCCTTTGACTGAAGTTCAGTAGCACCGAGTTCAGCGTGGCGTGGCGCGACTAACAACACGCCAACTTAGCTAGCGCCTTGGCCATCGCGGCGCCATTGCATGCCAGTCCAGCGGCCAAGCAGCGATCACCCGAGCCGAACCCGTTAGTGTCGGCTAGCTTCTGGGTCCGGGCCCGCTTTTGCCTCTGTGGATTCGCATGTATCACGCCTGACATGTCAGCACTTTCAAGCAGAATTTTTGACCCTCCGTTCGAACAGCCTAACGTCGCCTGTCGGCCGACGGTTCGATGGGTTCGGCCAGGCCCTATGCAGCCTGCGGCCGCTTCGCCGCGCTGCTGGCCTCACTTCTCGTTCCGCGGCCGAGCACCGAGTAGCCCAGCAGCTTCAGGATCACCATGGCGGAGGTGTCGCGGCCTATGATGAACCGCGAGTCCGTGGAGGGCAGCAGCACCAGCTACAGCGAGAACTACTCGAGCGGCTACTTCAGCCTGCACCTGGACTCGTCGCAGGGCCCTCGCCCGACCGAGTCGGGTGGCCGCGTGAGCTCGGTCTACGGCGGCCAGCGCCAGACCGAGATGAAGCTCAAAGCGGCCGACATCGACCTGGCCAAGCCCGAGCGAAAGAAGGACTACAAGGGCCGCATCCGCACGTGGCCCGGACTGCTGCTTCTGCTGCTTATCCTCGGCGGGGCGGCCGCGATTATCGTCCTGCAGGCCAAAGAGACCAGCGACCTCATCACCGTTAACCGGGAGAGCTACGAGCAGCGGCTGGCCAACAAGCGCAAGATCCAGGACGGCAAGGACGACGACCAAGTCATCATCTCGGACGACGGCCAAGTGGGCAACCCCAAGTCGTACCCCGACATGGGCTGTGAACAACCTGACTACCAGAGCAAGAACGGCCAGATCGTGGCCGTATCCAAGAATGGCACCGAAGTGCCCGTGGCCATCAAAGGGGCCAACTGGTTCGGCATGGAAACCGGCTTGGCCATCCCCTTCGGCCTGTGGGAGAACATGGACAACGGTACGTCCGTGTATGAGGTCGCGGCCTTCCTGGCCCGCAACAACTTCAACAGCGTCCGCCTCCCGGTCTGTATCAAGAACATCCTCAACGACGCGGCCCCGGAAAAGTCTCTCGTCAATGTCCAGACGAACCGGGCCCTTAACATCACGACATACATCACGACCATCCAGTCGATCGTCGAGGCGCTGGGCTATCGCCATGTCTCCGTGCTCATCAGTCTCCACACCTTAGACCCCAAGAAGTCGGGCGGCGCCTGGTACAGCGACGAGCTCGAGGTAACCGAAGACGATTTCCTCAGCGCCGTCGACATCTTGACCAAAAGTCTCTGCGGCTCCAAGTACTGGAACATCATCGGCCTCGACGTCAAGAACGAGCCGTACGACTGCTCGTGGGGAGGCGACGACCCGGACTGGCAGAAGGGAGCGACGCTCATCGGCAACCGCATGCTGGAGGGCTGTCCGAACTGGCTGGCCTTTGTAGAGGGCACGGCCGGCTCAGGCACCATCTCGCTCAACGGCGAAGAGGACCGAATCTACTACGACTGGTGGGGCGGAGGCATGGAGAAGGCCGGTGACAACCCCATCACATTCGACGTCGAGAACAAATTGGTCTGGTCGCCGCACTACTACAACACCGGCGTCAGCCCGGCCTGGTACCTTTACGCGTCCGGCACGCAGAACGCCGAGGGTGGCCTGGACGATTACGTGGAGCTGGACGACGACAGCTTGAGGAACAACGTCGAGAAGACCATGGACAAAATGTTCGGCTACTTAATCGGGGCGGATCCCAACATCGCCATGGTCATGGGCGAGTTCGCTGGCCTGTACGCGAAGGACGCGCACCCGATGCTCACGACCAAGCGGACGACGGACTTCACGATCGAGGTCATGCTCAAGGCCGGATACGCTGGCGGTTATATGTGGTCGCTCAACCCGGAGAGTGCTTACCAGTACAACCCGGCCGACAAGTACAGCACATTCACGGAGGGCTTGCTGGAGGACGACTGGCTCACTCCGAACAAGGTCTTCATGGAGGGCATCGCGGCCCTGGACGTGATGGAAAACCTTCAGCTGTTCCCGTGCTTCCCGCAGGAAGTCGAGGGCTCTTCAAGCGAGTAGGTATGAACTACGTCTGCGAACCGCTTTGAAGGGCTGGCAGGTCGGTCGCTTGAGTCCGTCTCGAGTGAGTTTTAGTTCTGCGTGGCAGGCGGTTGGTAGACAAGTGAGCGAGCTAGAGCAAGTAAAGTCGTCGAGTACATTAATCCATGATTCCGTTCAGTAAAGCTTCTTTTGACACCCAGCGCTCGACCGCAGGAGGCCGCAGGAGAGCTCTTCGCAGCCAGGAAAACCCTCCGAGATACCTTGCGCATGGGCTGCAAAGGTGCGCCGGTCCGAGCTAAAGGCCCTTGCTCAAGTAACGACGCTAGTGGTAAGGATATATGCCTGTGGTATCAGGGCCTGTCCTCCCTGCGAGGGGTTCATTGAACAATGAAGGCCATAAGTGATCCCCTGCCAGGACATGAATCTACCTCGCACTTTTCAACATTCGCTGAGGGACGAGCACCATCGTGCCCGAAGTCAGTCGCGTCATGCTGGCGCACAAGTCATTCGAAGAGCGCTCGGCCAGCATGGCCAGCAACCAGACGAGCGAGTACTCGAATGGAAACTTCAGCATGCACCTGGACCCGACGCAGGTTCTGCGATTGACGGACTGCGCGTTCGGGGTTTACCCTCGACAGACGGAGATGAAGATCAAAGTCGCAGAAGTTGACGGCAGTCGACCTCCCGAGCGCATGAAAGACTACAAAGGACGAATTCGGACGTGGCCCGGCCTTCTCTTGACGATGGTAATTGTCGGCGGAGCTTTAGCTGCGATCGTCTTGGCAGCTCTGCATCAAGACCGCAAGATAAAATTCGGAGTCGAGAGATACGAGCAGCGCATGCAGAATTACCGCAAGATCGACGACGGATTAGAGGACGACCAAGTCCTCATCTTGGATGACGGCCAAGTCGGCAACCCCAAGTCGTACCCGGACATGGGCTGCGAACTCCCCGACTATCAGAGCAAGGAAGGCCAGATCTTTGCCGTGTCCAAGAACGGCACGGACGTTCCAGTGGGAATCAAGGGCATCAACTGGTTCGGGATGGAAACCGGCTTGGCCATCCCCTTCGGCCTCTGGGAAAACATGGACAACGGCACTTCCGTGTACGAGATCGCTGCGTTCTTGGCCCGCAACAAGTTCAACAGCGTCCGCCTTCCGGTGTGTATCAAGAACATCCTCAAGAACACGGCCCCGCAGAAGACCCTCATCAACGCCAACACGAACCGCGCCATCAACATCACGTCCTACATTTCTACGCTCCAAACGATCGTGGAGGCGCTCGGGTATCGCCATATCACCGTCATGATCAGCCTCCACACCTTGGCCCCGACCAAGTCCGGGGGCGCCTGGTACGATGAAGACAGTGGCGTATCTGAAGACGATTTCCTCGAGGCTGTGGACATCCTGACCAAGAACCTCTGCGACTCCAAGTACTGGAACATCCTCGGGCTCGACCTCAAGAACGAGCCGCACGAGTGTTCGTGGGGCGGCAAGGCCCCGGACTGGCAGAACGGGGCCACATTGATCGGTAACTGGATGCTGGACGGGTGTCCAAACTGGTTGGCGTTCGTGGAAGGAATCAACGGCATTCACACTGTCACCGTCTCGGATGGCAGGACGAATGAGTACTGCGACTGGTGGGGAGGGGCTATGGAGGAAGCGGGCGACGACCTCATCGAGTACAACGTGGAGAACAAACTCGTGTGGGCTCCTCACTACTACAACACCGGCGTGAGTCCGCAATGGTATCTCTACGCCGCTGGCGAGTGGCAGGAGTCGGGCGTTCTGCAGGGATACGAGGAGTTGAGCGACAAAGAGCTCAAGGCCAACGTCGACATCACTATGGACGTCATGTTCGGCTACCTCATAAACAAGACGTCGTACGCCATGGTGCGGGGCCAGTTCGCGGGTCTCTACTCGAAGGACGCGCACCCGAAGCTCACGACCAAGCGCACGACAGACTACAACATCGAGGTGATGGTTGAGTGGGGCTACGCGGGCGGCTACATGTGGTCGCTTAACCCGGAGAGCGCATACCAGTACAACCCGGCCGACACTGCAGGCGACTTCACCGAGGGCTTGCTGGAGGACGACTGGCTCACGCCCAACAAGAAATTCCTCGAGGGCATGGCCGCCATGGACAAGATCAAGGACCTCAAGAGGTTTCCGTGCTTCCCCGTCGAGATCGAGGAAGAGGATGATTGAGACAACGGAGTATATCAATAGAGAATTTGTACATACTTTTGAGTGTTCGCGTTCGCGTCGCCGAAAAGGAGCTGAACTTTGCCACATTAAACGTCCTCTACGCTGCATATGGCCTCTACATCCATCGCCAGCCCAAGTGTTCACCTGACCTTGCTTGTCAAGGCTGCGGATGTCGTTCCCAGCTGGTGGACTCGTAGCACATGCTACGAAGGGCAGTGACGGGGTGATAAGATATCTCGGACGATGGACAGCGTGTGGGCTCACGGTGCACAACTCGTTTTCGTCGGGCCATCGACCACCGACTCGACAACGCGCTCATTAGATAGATAGACAGACACTGCGTGACGATGCGGGACAACCGCCCCAGCCTCGTGGTCGAGCGGCCCGGGGAGCGGATGTCGACCCCCATGATGCCTTGGCAGATTGCGAACGAAGTTGTTCGGGGCAGGGGCCCGTCGGGCCGAAACGCGGTGCCCAACACGGACTACTGCGCTGACAAGGACCGATTCATGCAGCACAAGTACCCGGCCGATCCGTCCCAGAACATGCGGCTCGTGGTCAAGAAGCCCAGCGAGATGGAAGAAGCGTCGGACTACAAGGGGCAGTACAGGGTGCGTGTGCTGGTCTGATCAATTAGAGATGACTGCAATTGCTGGAGGCTGATGGATGCAGTGTGCATTGTTCCATGCTAGAGATGGCCCGGTGTGCTGCTGCTGGTTTTTCTTGTCGTTGGCGCGCTGTTCCTGATCACGGAAGGAGCTTTAAGCACACTCGAAGCGCGCACCATT
Source organism: Phytophthora pistaciae (assembly GCA_024679115.1). Classification (NCBI taxonomy): domain Eukaryota; phylum Oomycota; class Peronosporomycetes; order Peronosporales; family Peronosporaceae; genus Phytophthora; species Phytophthora pistaciae. Next base: position 9,103 of record JAIKVE010001393.1, read on the forward strand.
CGGGCCTTGCAGTACGAGCAGCACGTGGCAGGCAAACGCTCGATTAAGGACGGCAAGTCGAACGAGAACATCATCATCTCCGACGATGGCCAAGTGGGCAACCCCAAGTCATACGACACCTCCGTCAGTACGTGGCCCTCATTGCTTCCAAGTTGTCCAAATAGTTTGACCTCTGACGCAGTCAATGGACTCTATCAGCGTGCGAGATGCCCGACTACCAGAGCAAGAACGGCCAGATTGTAGCAATCGCCTCGAATGGAACGGAGATCCCCATCCAGATCAAAGGCGTCAACTGGTTCGGTATGGAGACGTCGCTCGCAGTGCCATTCGGACTCTGGGAGAACGCAGAGAACGGCACCACAGCGGTGAGTGCGGGCTGTCAGTGTTTACTGTGGGATCAGTAAGCGAGAAATCTAACTCGACTGTTGTGTGAGAGCAGTACGAGATCGCGGCGTTCTTGGCGCGCAACAACTTCAACGCGGTGCGGCTGCCCGTGTCGGTCGAGAACGTGCTGAACAACAGCCCGCCGCAGAAGGGCGTGATCAACCTAGCGAGCAACCGAGCGATCAACGGGACGGACTTCATCTCGACCCTGCAGTCTCTGGTCAAGTCGCTGGCGTACCGCAACATCGGCGTGCTCATCAGCATGCACCGACTCACCAACAAAAAGTCGGGCAAGACCTGGTTCGACGAAGACTTGGGCGTGACGCAGAAGGATTTCTTGAACGCAGTGGACATCGTGTCCTCCAACCTCTGCGGCCAGCAGTACTGGAACGTCATGGGCCTGGACCTCAAGAACGAACCGGAGAAGGCGACGTGGGGCACGGGCAAAGACGACGACTTCGTGGCCGGCTGCGAGAAGATCGCCAAGGTGATGCACGGCAACTGCCCGCAGTGGCTGGGCTTCGTGGAGGGCGTCGTTGCCTCGCACAGCGTGACGATCGCAGGAGAGAAATTGAGCTACTATGACTGGTGGGGCGGCGGCCTGCAGAAGGCTGGGGATACGAAACCCCAGTTCACCATTGAGAACAAACTGGTGTGGGCCCCGCACTACTACACGACGGCCGTGGCCCCGCAGCCGTACTTCTACGGAGACGGCACCAAGTCGGACTACTCAACGTACGTGGAGCTGTCGGACGAGGACCTTAAGACTCGTGTGGAGGGCACGATGAAGGACATGTTCGGGTTTCTAGTGGAAGAAAAGAGCTACGCGCTGCTGCTTGGGGAGTTTGCCGGTCTGTACACGAAGGACGCCCACCCCAAGATGACGACGAAGCGCACGACAGACATGACGATCAAAGTGCTGATGGAGAACGAATACGCCGGCGGCTTCATGTGGTCGCTGAACCCGGAGAGTGAGTACCAGTACAACCCGGCCGACACTGAAGGAACGTTTACTGAAGGAATGCTGCTGGACGACTGGTTATCGCCTAACACCGAGTTCCTGGACGCCTTCTTGCCTATGGACGAGATGCCAAACTTGCGGAAATTCCCGTGTTTCGAGAAGGAAGGGTAGAATTTTTATTAGCTGTACCAAATACCACTACTTAGTATGAGCCTCATTGAATTCGTGATGCGAAACTCTATCAGTACGGCCAGACCCGCTCAAGGTTGGCTTCGAAGTGTCCGTCGATGAATGGCACCAAAGTGTCTTGGTACTTGCCGAAGTCCGTCGTGTTGAGAGCGATACGCGCCGCATCTGTGAGCTGCTCCCACATGATGAGGCCCTGACAGTGACGACGGTCAGCGAGTGCAGCTGGCCTTCGTTTGCGTTACTAAAGTAGTAAAGCACGGGACTCGTGCCATCCATGAACTTGGGCAAGGGCGGAGTGTTCTTGGAGTAACTTACTGGAGCGAACCATCCCGTGGACACGCCCAGTACCTGGGGCGTCTCAACGGCAGGGTTGTCGATCCACACGACAATACTCGCCCAGTCGTGGCGGTGACTGTAGTTGAAGAACAGCAGTCTGTACACTACGTCCTCGGTCCGGTCCTTGGGGAAATACCAAGTGTACATGATCGCCCACAGGTCTCGGTACCACCCAGAGCGGCCATACACTTGTGAGCCCAACGCTGACCCTCCACAGTCTCCAGACGCGTCTCCTGTGCCTTTGAGCCCGGCGCTCGTCTCACCAGCAGCATTGACAGCAGGATACGGCTGACATCCGTCGTTCGAGATAAGCTGGGGCTTGAACTTGATCGCGGCCTTCTCGGCGATCGTGACGGGCTCGGGCTGTGGGAACGGCTGCACCTTGTCGTGGTCGAGGGGTGTTAGCGTTGACGACGGAAGCGGTCAGAGTGAACACCGTGGAGAGATTCATGCGTCAGACTAGATGTTTCCGCCGGCGGGCAAATCGTGAAGTGACTTGGAAGGAGTGCACGTTTGCGGTACTGCCTGAACTGATTACTTTTCGTTTGCGCGTGATTACATCGATGAGCTGTCCAAAAGAGTGCAGCCTGTCCTCACAGCTCCTTCTTCAAAGCGTCAATGCCGTCCATCGACAAGAAGTGCAAGCCCTTGACAGCACAAATGCAATTCTTGCACAAATAGTGAGAGTATCTCTGTGCCAGTGAAGCTACAAGTTGAAGTGATGTGGTCACTTCAACTTTGTGTTCTCCACAAAATATCCATCGCGTGAGTGACATGTCACTCTTCGTCCTCAAAGCGGTCATTTCGGCGGAGAAACACACGCGTACGCGAGTGAGCGAGCGAGCAAGCGCCCGGCAGCAGCAGCAGCTCTTCCTCTTCTTCTCAGCCAGGCAGCCGACAGCCTTCGTCCTCTACCCCCGTCCGCTCCGTCGTCTCTCCATCCATGGGCAAGTGGACGCGCGTGGTGGCGCTGGCGGCCGCGTCGCTGCTGGCGTCGACCGCCTCCGCCGAC
>JAIKVE010001394.1:0-11979 GCA_024679115.1 Phytophthora pistaciae
CAGTTTGGAGAAGGAACGAGCCGCAGACTGGAGCGTTCGGGATCGCGATGGTGCTGCCCCGTGCTAGCATCTTGGTTTCTAGTCAACCACCATAAGTCACTGGGGGTGTCGGAGAACACGCTGCTATGTAAGGTCGATGCGTCCGCGAATCTTCAGGTGCGCGTGGTACGAGCGATCAAGTGCGCAGCGGAGTTGGCAGGACAAGTACCAGGACGATATGGTTCGCATTCGCTGCGCAGCGGTGGAACGACAGCTCTCTTTAATGCGGGATTCGACAGTCTCGCAGTGAAGCTCTTCGGCAGGTGGAAATCTGATGCGGTGGAACGCTACACGCGCATTGGAGGGCGTCTGACAGCACGCATGGCAAGCCAAATGATAACCAAGTCTGCATCCCAGCAAAGTATGGGGGTATCTCCGACGCCACACCCTGGCAACGGAGAAGCCTGAATGCAAACTTTACATTTGTGCCCCTCGGCACGCCCCCTGAATCGAAGGCAACGACGACTGAAATGGAGATTTTCGGGAGGAGAGCGAAAATAGCTTTTTAGAGGAGGAAGCACAAGATGAAACCAACGCATGAGGCCGCACGAGGAGTCGGTAGTTAGTTTCAGCTCTTGTCGCGAGCACATAACCCTCCACGCCACACCCTGACAACGGAGAAGCCTGAATGCAAACTTTACATTTGTGCCCCTCGGCACGCCCCCTGAATCGAAGGCAACGACGACTGAAAACACTGAGAAAGAAAATAGATTGACGGAAATCCAAGTGTTGTTGATCGAGATAGAAATGATATGGCTGAAGAGCACTATGCTGCCACCCAAAGTACACTTGTCGGGGAATTGCATAGGCGAAGACCGTATACACTGTGCGGGGTCAAGGTGGCGCGTGGCACGTCTCGAGCGAGGTTTCCGTTGGTGAATCGAAAAGCGCGTACATTCTACAGCTTGTCGGAGTTCCAAATACAAATATCGTGGTGTGGTGTGGAGATGTTCTTCAAAGTAGAATTTAGGGCGCGATACGAAGCCTTTTGAATGTCAGCATTCCATCTATAATACTTCGAAGTACGTGATATTCCTCCAGCTTGCTGGGAATGCACCTTACTTCCGCTTTTCGGCCATGCGGTGTAGGGTACACACGAGCGAGCTTGGTCTTTAGTTCGGCCCGAACTTTGGGGGAGACTACGAATTTCGCACCCGAACTGTTCCGGTGCGAAATTCGTAGGCTACCCCACAGTTGTTAGCATATCATACAGCGCAGCAACGACTGGGTTGGCGTCCGGAAGCCATCCAAAAACCTGGGTAAGTATTTGGATAGAAAACGCAACGGCAGGCTAAAGAGGCCGAAGCTTAAAAGCCGCGATTTTTACCCGAGATTTGTTTCAGAAACTTAAAAATGTGACACTAAATGATACCGTTTCACTGCATGTTATTGAGTGAATAGCAAAACTTAGGCTTCTACAGTACTGCCTAGGCCATAGTGATGAGCTGAAAAATGACCGCGTTCTCCCGAGCGCTAGGCAGGCGACACAGAAGGAGGCTTGACACCATTGAGTTCGTCGAGCTCACGTTGTAACGAGTCTCGGGTCACCTGCTCGCCGGTGGGTCCGTACTGCTCGTCACAGCGCTGCTGCGGTACGTGCTCAGAGTCCGTTAGTGTAGGTAACGAAACAATAAACACCGTACAGGCCACGTAAGTAGCCGGACTCGCGTCCTATTTATTCCTTCAACTTCGTGCTTCAACTTCGATCTTCTGTTCGTCTGTGTCCTCTGTCCTCCGTGTCCTCCCCTCTGCTGGAACTCAGCAACTAACGCAACACCGGCCCAGCCCCTGTCTCCGAATAGGGTGCCCCTGCCGCCGATGGCCTGTAGTCGCCTCGTTCGTCAAGTTGCCCCGAAAGGCCTTCGTGTCCCGCCACACAGAGCCGTCAACGCTCCGTCTGGCACCGTCCCTCGTGTCTGTGTGCGCTCCAGCCCGCAAGTCTTCAACGCCAACCACTCATGCTTGCGCCCGAGAGGTCCAATCTTCAACTGAGCTTCTCCTTCGCTCACTGTTCGCTGGCCGCTCGCCTCCGCCCAATCAGCTGCTTCTACGACCCTTCGGGCCGTCACCCACGTGCTCGTGGCGACCCTCCAGCATGCGATCTTCGTCTTGGCCGTCTCCCAGCCGTCTGTGGCGATCTTCCGGTCCTCGTAGCCCACGGGCCTCGTCGTGAACGACCCGCAGCCCGACCCGAACCTCGCACTCGTCACAACGTCTTACACCACCTTCACTGCCAGTAGCAGCAGTGCACTCAGCAAATCTGTGTAGTGTCTGAAGACCGGGCCGTAAAATCTCCTGTTAGATGAGATGAAGAAGTCAAAACTCAATGAGCATCGGCTACTGTCGCAATTCATAGTTTTAAGGCCTTCACCGGTTGGTGCAATTTCCTTCGCATAAGACGATTTCGAGCCAACAAACACGGCTGCGAAGGCCCAAGGAACCTTGCCGCCCGATAACTTATACTAGTGTGCAGGAGGCTTCTGGAGCAGAAGAAGGAGTTAACATGATGTTACTTGCTAGTCGAAGTGTTTAATTAAATAATCAGTCTTCAGGATAAAAGGCCATCGTTCTGCCGTTGGTGTATACGTCGGTGCCCGTTTGGTAGCAAGGACAGTGCCATGACATTCATCGCAATAGCGACCTATTTTACTCGTTGTATTTTTTTTTTTTTTTTTGGAGCGCAGTCGTCTTGCCGAATCGCGACATCAGTGCTTACTGTACATTTTATTCGCAAACTACCTGTACTTCTGGTTGAACACGAAGTACTGGTAGATATGAGTGGATCGGGCAACTTGTTTACTTTTCGCAACCAGCTGCTTGACTCTTGCAATCCAGTTTATAGTGCAAGTTTGATCGAGCAACACTATGAACAGTATGAATCATACTGTACCAGGTGGCCCGATGCATGATGTAGCCAACGATGGGACTACACGCTCGGGAGCTCAGCATGATCGTAAGCCTTTGGGGAATCAAAGCTCACTTTCGGATTCACCACCTTCCTGAACTACAAGCCCCGCCATGATCCAGCGCGCACTCTTCCTCGCTACTATCTCTGTCGCCTCATTCAGCGCTGCGGGGGCGGTCACTATCCACCACGACGAGGTGCAGCCATTCGTACAGACCGAGCCGGTCACTGTCTGAGAAAGCCGCTGTGAAATTCAAGCCAAGTCTCCAAATCATCGACGGCTGCCACCCGTACCCTGCCGTGAACAAAGAGGGCCAAACGAGCGGGGGGCTGAAAGGAACTGGGGCACTCGACGGGAAATGCAAGGGGTCGCGTCTGGGCTCACAAGTGTACGGCCGAGCAGTGTGGTACAAGGATCTCTTTGCCATCATGTACGCGTGCTACTTCTCCAAGGATAATTATGGTGGCATGTTCCCCAAGGGCCAGCGACACAAATGGGCCAGCGCAGTTGTGTGGCTGGACAATCCTGCGCTCGAGAAGCCCACGATTCTTGCCGTCTCGACGTGGCAACGGGGCGGAGGCTATGCCATTTTGAAGAACGAACCGGCCCAGTGCTATCGTTACAGATGCGACCCGAAATTCGCCGAGTATATTAACATGACGACGCCCATCGTATGAACCCTCCATCTACGGCCCTTCGTTTCACTCGCTGCAGCCGACTACAGCGAGAGGCACCGGCGAGCTTCAAGACCTTGTCATGTGGGAGCAGCTGTCCGACGAAGCGCGGATCGCTCTGGGCACGACGAAGTTTGGAGATAAATCCCCGGTCCCGTTCATCGATGCCAATTGGAACGCAACTCACGAGGCAGCTCGCCCTTTTCTCTAGGCAAAGCCTGTTAGTTAGACACAGTGCGACTGCAAACAGCCACATCCTCTCTTTCTTCTTTTGCTTTAGGGCACCATAGATTCACGTTGTCTAGAATAGAGAGCAATCATTTTTCAAAGCGCAGCAAAGTTGTCAAAAAAAATCATGAAGGAGCAACTCAGACTCGGTGTTGTACACTCCACATTTGGGCCAATAAGTAGGGTCACTTACTCTGCTGAATCTACTTCTACGTAGCCCGCCACTAACGACGAAGATGCATTAGATTCTGGAGCGGCCCCCAGACTTGAATTTTTCGGGGCAAGGCCACTTGGTTGTAGATAACCCCGCTGCCGTTTCGTTATTTTTTTTTGTAGATTTTGAGCCGAAATATCAATTGTAGAATTTGCAAATGCTTTACCTCAGCCTCCATCGGTTAAGAAGTCGAGAGCCTTAGATGAATTAATACCTGTAAACTACCCAAAACATGTAACCGGTTCATCACAAATTTGCACTACGGACGCAATTAAACCTGTTTGGGCTGGGCTGTCAACGCTTCGTCGCCTCCGATCCCGTTATGACACTTAAGCTTAGTATAAATTATGGTCCACAATGGGACTTCGCCCTAGAACACCGACGTCATCAGCAAAAATGCATCATGTATTCACATTTTGTTACTGTACTTGGCGTCTCCGACTGGATCAATCGAAGCGGATCCCTACTCAATCAACCGAGGCGGGACGATTCTTTCGGACCAGCGGCACACATACTGGGTCCAGTAGATGAAGAGATGCCGTGCATGTAGCTCGTCCTGGGGCGTCGCTTTGAATTGAAACGTGACATCGACGGTCTTCTCATCCACCTCTGTGACGACCAGCTGATTGGAGCCTCCGTGGACCCAAACAACGTCAATCTGCGGTTCTTCAGCGGCTCGAGCGCGGGCGTTGGCGGTCGAATCAGCGATGGCCATTGAGTACCGGACGGAGCGCTTGCCATTGTCCAGCCTGTGTGGCAGTCGTCGAATCAGCTGCAGATAGCGCAGATGAACCTCCCCAGGAATGTTGCAAACCATGATCTACGCGTCCGTTACAAGCTCTTGCAATACCTGCGTTGAGACTGCATTGCGCTGCCTTTCATTCCAGCTTAGTGGCACAACGATCAATGGCAGACACTTGAGATCCGACTTCAGTACCAATTTGTCCACGTCGTCAACGGAGAAACAGACCCGCATGCTGAATTTCGCGTGGGCCACCAGCGTACAGTCGTCCGGGTTTCTTGTCAGTGGCGCATGGTACACGTTCCAGCCGAACAGCGTCCCCACAGGAGTATGGTGCAAGATGGGCGCGAATTCATCCACTGCGGTCTTGTAAATGGTGTCAAACTCGTCATGCGTCAGCGGGTGGAAGTAGAACGAGGGCTCGCCGTTAGGGAAGTTTACCCGCCATCCAGATTCATTCTCTCGTCGATACGCTGACGTCTGGCTGGCTTTGTAGACGTTCATGTCGACTGAGAGCTCCGCTCGTCTGCTATCATTAGCGTCAGTCAAGCCTTCTTGGACGAGCGACCAGCATCGCTCGAGCTGTTGGAGTTTCTGGTGCATCTCCATGTTCTCGGTCCGTAGTGCCTCGCTTTCCAGCGCCATGCGACGCACTGCAGCAATGGCATTGTTTTCTGGATCATGGTCGTTCTGGAGCTGAATAGCTGTCGCATTCAGCGCTGCAAGGCGTTGCTGGACTTGGCGCTCCAGTCGGTCTCGCTCGCGTCGCATTTCAGCTGCTCGCTGCTTCTTGTTAGCTCGAAACCGCACCAAAGTCTCACGTCGCTGCAGCTGTTGCCACTCCGACTTGACTTCGTTCATCCACGTTGCCATCGTCTCGGCCGCCCATTCCTGGATCTCGGGCGAGGGGTCCGACGTATGGGCGGTGGCGGTTGCAGAGGACGGAGTTGGCGCGCTCAACGTACTCATGACGCGATAACGTGGAAATGGCGAGATCACCACGGGCCGAAGGAAAACTTGTAATGCCACGTTTTGGTTTGAGTGGCGGTGCTCTAACTCCAGTTTAGTCACTTTGAGCAGGCTCGATTTGAGCATCAACACTGTTTATTCAACACGGATGCCAACGACGTGTCGCCAGCTGAGTGAATCACCATCGCTCATCCGTTCCCAGCTGCTGCTAGCAATCATCCCGCGACTACATGTACTGAGTCGGGGTCAGGACTACTGACCCCTCAACACACTGTGTCACACTACAGTAGTGACCTGTACAGGCTGTATCTATTGAATTGTCTATTGACTGCCGTAGGCATTCCTCTATCTCGTAGTTCGATTGGTCCTCCAAGCGCTAACTTGCCGTGTTGTGTCTATATGTCTCCTCATGATGAACTTGCTGTTGTTACATGGTGGTCATACAGGGGCTGGCCTGATCACCCGGCCTCTGTGGGCACGATACCGGACGTAGCGTGGGTGGTGAGCTGTCGGAGGAGATTGGTGTTTGGTGTGGTGTCTGGCGGATGGACATGCTAAATGGAGTGAGAGTTACATGTTGTCACGGCAAATGGTACGACCGGTGCGATGGAGTTTTGATTCGTGGTGAATATGTACGACCAAGTGTGAGTGATGCAAATTGCGGAGATGGTGGTCGACAGCGAGATGTTGGGCGGCGGCGAAATGTTGGTCAACGCGAGATGTTGGTTGTGGTGCGAGGGTGGTCGACGACAAGATGTGGCCGGCAGCGAGATATTGGCCAGCAGTGCGATGATGGTCAACAAGACGGTATCCTACGGCAAGATGTCGGTCGACGGCAGGATGGTGTTCGACGGCGAGATGGAGGTTAGCGGCGAGATGATGGTTGACGGCGAGATGATGGTCGGCAGCGAGATGTCGATCGACAGCGACGTGTTGGGCGGCGAGATGTTGTTGTTGGGCGGTTGGCGTCATGAAGGAGGAGATGGCGCGCGTTAGCGCGATGACCATCGTCAGCGTGAAAAGCAACGGTCTGCGGATGCATCCGAAAAGCGGCTGGAGTGACGAGACAAGATGTGCTTTAAGCTGTCGAGAATGGTGATTTCGAGGCAGGAGGAACGATTTAGCTGGCGGAATGGGTTTCGGTTGGTGCACGCAGGTCGCAGGCATGGAGACGTCAAACAAGACTGGAGGTTGACGGAGATAACCGAGCAGTGCGTGAAACGAGCCTGTGATGATTGGACGCACGACGACGAATAGAGGAAGCTGATGGTGTTTCGATCTTAGGAAGGCGCGGCTGCCAGCGACGTCGCGCAGATGAAGGGTGATGGTGGCGTTGATGTTTGTGGGGCGATGAACGGAGTGCTCGCTCTGGGGCAGGAAGCTGAGATTGGTGTACGCGACGGTGGCGACGGACGGGATGTCGTTGCGCGTGGTGATGGTCAACGAAAAGTTCCTGAAGGTGGATCCCATTTCGACAGCAGACATCGAGATATCGGTGGTGACGAACGGCAGTGAGATGTGCATGACGAACTCGGGGGTCGGCGAGCGACGGAGCCGACATCGAGGAGACCCAGAACCTTCTGAAATATTCGAGGCGGTGACGTGATGATAGATGAGCCCTTGACGGTAATATGTGCCACGTGCGGCCGGACGGCGTACGACAGTGACGGCGACAAACGCGAGTTCTGACCACGAACTTGGGCGGCGAGATGCACATGGATGGCAGTGCAATGGCGACGACTGCTCATCGCGTAAAGTGCTGTAGCCGGCGATGAACGTTGACGACACGGGCGTGATGGAGACGATACCGAGTATGATGGCGACGGTGGGTTCGACGGTCGCGGATGCCACGGAGTTGACGGACGAGGATGGCGACGCGTACGACGTGCAGGACACAAGGACATGGTGAGACGACGGAGACGCAAGACCCTGTGCTGTCTTAGCCGGTGGCGATAAAGCTGTGATGAAGAACCTGGCAGTGGCAGCAACTCGGCCACAACCAGCAGCGACAAACGTGACGAGTGCATGGACGAGCGGGGACGGCAAAGGACGATGTGTTGGCGAGCACCAGCACGGTGGAGGTACTGAGCGCGGCGATGATTGTGAAGGACAAGGCGCAACAGCGGCACGAGTTGACGGCGGCGAAGCCGAGCAGCGTGATGATCAAGACGCTCGAGTTGCTAAGTCAAAGACGACGGCGGCGACGAGTACATCCGGGCAGCGAACTCGGTGAACGATGGGTTGATGGCGATGACGGACGAAAGTCAGACATGAACGGAGTGCTCATGAGTTGGTAGTGAAGCAAGTTCGGCGGCTCGATTGAACATGCATGAAGAGCATGCAGACTCGAGCGGTATTGTGAAGATCGATGGAGTCGGGTGACCTCGTTGACTTTGAGGGCTGGTGACTTGAGTGCAGAACTAAGAAGCAAGTTGTTGAGCGGCTGTGGGGTATGGCTGTACCCAATATTGAGGAATGGAGTGGTGTGCCGAATTGCTATTGACTTAGCCTGCGGTTCTGGGTGTGATGGAGTTGCGCAGCAGATTGGGCGTAGATGTAATTACTGGTGCAGCGTTGGGTGAGGTGAAGGCGACGTGAGCTGGCGATGTTGCACGGCTTTGGGCTGCTCGTTCGATGACTCTGATACGATGAGAGCGACAATGACGCAGTTGGAGGTGTTGCAGGCGTGGCGCGGTGTTATGAGGCGAACGTGTGCATGTGTGAAGGCCACTAGTGCTGTCATGTACTGTTGAGTCCGAGACAGGGTGGACGGACTGGCAAGTGGCGAGATTAGTCGTTTCCTCGATGCTTCCAGGCATTGGGGGGATTAAAAAGTTTTCGTTGTGTTAATGGACCAAAGCCAGAGGCGCTTTGGTTGATAGGCAAGGTGCCGAATGGCAGCCCCAAGGGATGGTGGGAGGGTAGAAAAATCTGTCTATCGAACTGGCGGCGCGGAGCTGGAGCTTGTCGGGCCGTGCCGGTCACGGCGGTGTGAGTGGAGGTCGACTCGTGTCGGACGAGGCGCTTGCGCTCGGCGACGCAGGACGCGGAATGAGCTGCGAGGTTGCTCTCGGTGCTTGACTGTCTTATCTGACAGCGGTTCCTGTCGGCTGACGGCGTGTCGGATTTCGTCGTGCCTTCCTTCATTCGGAAAAATAATTATCCACTTGTTCACTTCGTTGCACCGTGGACTAATTTCACGAAGGTGCAAGGCACGTCAGGGAGTACGGTGACTTGGTGTGTGCGTTCACGGACGAACCACGAAGACACGACTGAAATCTACAATGAAGGAGGTGGTGACGAGCTATGAAGGCAGCACGGGTACGTCGACACACAGGCGGAATGACCCCAACTACAAGAAGACCAAGAATGCCCATCAAGTTGTCAATCGAACTGCTCTTGAAAGGGTCGAGGACGACCCTACGTGAGGAAGGCGTGTAACAACCCACGATTTGGGGCCTCTTAGACTGCTGAACGCTTTACGGAGGGGTGGTCTCGATTGGTCAGATTCAGCGTAGAAGACAAGGATCCACGACAAAGAAACGGGTACGAAGCGCATTCCGCAGAGGTCTATCGAGCGGTCCACGGAGGAAGGGGGTGATGGCGGAGCATTCTGGATCCCGCTGCAAAGTGCGCAGGCCGAGGAGACGTCCGCTGCGAAGCGAGCAGGTCGAGGAACCAGATTCCGGCGGGGTGTTGCGGCCGCAGCATCTTGCTGTATTGAGGCGTGTGCCGTTGTATTGCAGCGTGTGCTGATGTTTATTGCTCGTTTAGGCGTGTGTCGACGAGTTGACAGTATCGTATGAGCTGTAATATGATGATGGGAGACGTACGGGCTCGTGAGAGCGCCGGAACTCCTTGCTGGGGGACCACGTTGGTCCTCCAAGCGCTAACTTGCCGTGTTGTGTCTATATGTCTCCTCATGATGAACTTGGTGTTGTTACAGTATTATTAATACATGTACATCAGTATTTTGTGGGAAGTATTGACGTTGTGTCTTCCGGGGATTTCTTTGCAGCAGCGCATTTCAGTTCGTGCCTACAGACCGAAAAAAAACTCTCTGATATTTGAAGTTCTCAACCAGACCTCTGGATGTTGAAGGCTAAGGAGGAAATGTGGCGTCATTTGCTCACTGCTCGGTTGATCAACTCAGGAAACTTGTACACTACACAAACGGTCAATGTCATTGTCGTAGCGACTGCATTTTGTACTTGCGTTTTTTTTTCGCACAGTGGGCTTGTCTGCAATGGCGTACTGTTCCGAATGGAACACGAGTTCGAGTTGGCGATAGGTTATCGCCGTGGACAGTTCGTTCATTACTTAGTACTTGAACGAAATAAAACCTCGATGTCATATAATACTAAATGCCTCAAAGGTTAGTCGTTAGCGGATAGCTAAGTGATAACAATGATACTCAGTTTAAAAACAAAACAAAAAATAAATGCTTCAAACTGTTTCTGGTCAGTATCCCTACTGGTTAGCCGAAGCTTCGGCCTTTGTACGGATGTAGTAGTAGTAGTAGTAGTAGTAGTAGTAGTAGTAGTATAGTAATGAGCTAGGCCGGGGGGGAGGGGGGGTACTTTAGGGGCGGCAAGTGGCTTGAAGTGCATTCGTATGAATTGCGTGTGGGCAGGGTCTCGGTGCTGGTTGCTTGGCTAGCGGTCACATGTGAAATGGAAGAAGGATGAGAGAACAATGAGTGTTTTTGCTTGATGTATGTCAATTTTTTTTTTTAAAAAGGAGCTCTGCACTTGCCGTCAGTGAGATAGAAGGTGGTGTCACCCAAAGTACACTTGACGGAGAACTGGTGAAGCTGCAAAGGCGAAGACCGTAGATACTGTGTGGTGATCAAGCTGGCAAATGGCGCGCCTGGAGCGAGGTTTTCCGCCTCTAGAGCTCTCTTCGGGATTGATCACACTCAGAAACGCGATCTTCTTTTCCAATGGAAGAGAGGCGTCTTTCCGCCCGATCGGCTGGAGGTGGAATTCCTTGAATGCATCCGGATACCAATCTGCAGCGTCACTCCGGTGTGTGTTAATAGCCAGAAATTCGAGACTTTGATTCACTGCCAGCATCGATAGCAGATGTTGATGCATACCACTGAAGTCGGTGTGAACTCCTTCTGCCCCAAGAATATCCAATTTAACATCGTTGAGGTGAAGGCGTAAGCGACGCAAGCATTTACTCAGGGACGAGTTCGGGTCGCTCAAGCCGCGAATCAGTGGTACCAGGTCGCCAAAGCGGCAATTCAAGTCGGGAACTGGTTGCTGCTTTGCGCGGAATTCACTGACGTTGAAATGAACATCCATGTAGTACCCGCAGAGAGACAGCTCTTGAATGTTCGGGCAGGCCCGAAGAATTGCGTCTGCATCGACATCCTCCGTCGCGGCGTCGAGTGTCAGAATCCGTAACCAGGGGGCAAGCGTTTCTAGGAAACGAGGTAGACCTCTGAAATCGGATCCTCTTCTTCTTTCGAGTTTGAGTGTGAGGGAGTCGAACAAAGAGCAAGTAGAACCCTTAGCCCCGTCTTCAAATTGTAAATCGGCCCGCTTGACGTGACAGCGTCCGTAGCCAGGAACGACTGCGAGCACCCATTCACTCACGCCATCGTCACTGAGTGTCCGGACCAGGGCTTCGCATCAACGACGTTATTGCCTGTATCAGTGATACAGATACTGATATCGTAGCTGTATTACTGTGATACATATTTGACAGCAAGTCGAGGAGGGGTGTATTTGTATCAATCGAATACATATGATACTGTATGTGATACTTTATTTTATCATTACTACACCATTTCCGGGTCGTTCTGCCCAAAAGCTCGATTCAAAACAACCACTAAAAAAAAGGGCAGTATACAGGTCGGACGTACAGCCCAAATTGCTCGATTCAAAACAACCACCTCAATTTTCAAAACGACCACTGTACCATATATTTGGTACACTTACTTGCCTACTTGCATGTCCTTCATGAGAATCGCGTCAGCGATGAAAGCGAAGGTGTGGTGGATGCACTTGCTGCACAAAGCAGGAGTCACCACTTCGGGGAAGATCACATTGGCAGCATGTAGGAGGAACGTTGAACGGTGCGCTGAGATTGTTGATCCCCGAGGAACGCTTAGGATACTGCTCCTGTTGGACGCCATGTACCTCTTCACCGCTGCCTTGTACACGGAGAAGACGTTCTCAATGCCGTTGAGCATAGGCG
>JAIKVE010001395.1:0-11968 GCA_024679115.1 Phytophthora pistaciae
CAGGCGCCAATCAAGTCAAACCTTCAGCTTTCATCTGTGAGCGCCTAGTAGCGCGAGGAAGGTGCATATCCACAACCAACCAACCGTACTATCCTTGCAGGGCTCAGTCCGCCAATCACGTCAAACCTTCATTTTCCGACTGAAATCTACCGATTTTTTCTGGTAGGTTTGAGTTGGAAAAACCGGGACACGAAGGTTTCACCTGATTGGCTGCTCAAACATACTTTCCAACCGTGATAACCCCTAACCCCAGTCGCCCCTCTTGCTAGGACAAATGGTAGGACAAACCTGATTTTCACTTGATTTCAGTATAGTGTACCACAAATTTTGTCCTAGACGGAGATCATGGTTGGTGCAAAGAAGAAGAACTTCGCGTACAAGTCAGCTTACGACAAGTGAAAAGATCTTTAACACTTTTTAGTTGTTAAAGCCTTCAAGATGAATAGTTAAAAACTGTATAACTCCACAAACATGTTTGCCAGATTCACTACACACTAACAATTTGCAAACGCTAGTGTTAGCTATACTGATAATCTTTGTGCGAACAGTAGCTCTGCCCCACTTGCGCACAAATTAATGGCTCCTCCAGCGAATTGGTACTGGTTGTACATATAGAATCCATATCCACGAGCAGTATATGCATCTTGGTAGTCAATCGTCGAACTTCGCAACCAGATTCACTACACACTACTTCAAGTAACAAACAGCTACTATAGAGTTAGTGTTTTGCCAGTGAGTATATAGAGTTTATCTAAAATGCTGCGGCGGCGACATCACTACACGAACTGAGGCGCACACTGTGGAAGACTTGGCAGTTTACTCGCCAGAATCCTACTACAGCATATATTCAGTGGGCGTCATAGTTCTATGCGCCCGCCGATTTGTTGTCTCGGAAGTTGCCTCTCGGGAGGTTGAAGAGATCTCTTAAGCTTTCGTTCTCGGTAATTTGGGGCAGTTGCGTCGGATGTGGCCCTCCTCGCCGCACAAATAGCAGGTTAGAACCCTCTTCTTCTTCTCCATTGTAACCGAAGACCCTTGGGTCTTCTTCTGACTCGCAGAAGGGATCGTCTTCGTGCCGTCCGATTCCAGAATATTGGCAGCGGCGTTGATCGCCAGCGAGAGAGATTGGTTCCAGAAACCTTCAACGATAAGCGCAATACACTTGTCAGTCTACTCGGCCAGTTCGTCTACAGTCTACTCGAGTTCACGTACCTGACAACACGCCCACAACATTCGCAGGCAGAGGTCCATGGTCCACTCCGATTGGGCTCACGATGATAACTCGAGACTGGATGAGCTCCAGCGCATGCACGATGAACGGCGACTTGGCGAGGCTGACTGCAGAGTACAATATCAACACAGCATCAGTAAGCTTACTGTACCCGATACCTCTGCTGCCCTCTTCAATCAATTTAAACTCACTGTTCCACCACAGCACGATCACTTGCTCTTCACGAGCCTCCAGCAGCATCTGCAGAATGATCTTTTCCGAGTCGTAGTTCCGGCCCTTGACGACGATCTTCAGCTTATCAGCCTGTGTCTGGATCTGGCGCTGGAGCTCCTCTCTCTCGACATCCCCACCCGTCCAGACACCCCTCACGAAGCTGCACGGCCCCTGCAGCAGCAGCACATCCGCCTTCTTGCCACCGATCGAGTCACCTCCATCCACACTGCTCTCCGCACTCACAACCTCCTCGACCTTCTTCTTCTTGGGGCTCTTCTTAGGCTTGATAACAACCCGAGCAGCGCTCACCGCAGGCTGCTCGCTCCTCTCGACAGGCTTCACCACGCTTTCAGCAGCCCCAAAGCCCTTGTCAAAGGCTGCAACTGCCTCCTCCACACTGGACGACGACGAGTCCCCGCCGTACTCCGTCACCTCCTCCCCGAACAAGCTCGACATCTCTACATCATCAACACATAGGCAAAGCCACTCAGACCCCTCTCACCCAGGCAGTCCATACAACCCACCGAACCTTCATGCAGCAGATTGATATCCCGCTGTGCGTCCGCCTGTTGAGCGGCCGCTGCGCGCTTGGCATCGTCCAGCGTGAGCTTCTCCCCCGTTGACGCGGGCGTCTGCAGCACCTTGAGGTCGATCTCGAACGGGTTAAGCGGCGGTTTGGACGACAGCGCGCGCCACCCGAGAGGCTTCAGTAGGGGGCCGCGCCCCCTGTTCGCAGCCCTGCGCGCTCCTGCGCCCGTCAGCGTCAACAGTAGCCGGGCCGACCTCATCTTCCCCGATCTGCGGTTCAACTCGGGAATCTTACGTTAAGTGCGATAATGAGCTCCTCGTTGAGTGGCAAGGTGGCGGTGGTCACGGGCGCCTCGGGGGGCATCGGCGCCGGTGAGTTGGTTTCTAGAAGTAAATGCAGGCGTCTTGTACCTAGCTGATGGAATAGGTTTTTGGGGTGCAGCGATCGCGCTGGAGCTGGCGAAAGCGGGTGCCAAGGTGGCGATTGGCGCGCGGCGTCTTGAGGCGTTGGAGACTGTCAAGAGCGACATTGAGGAGAAGGCTGGGGCTACTGGACGCGTGCTCGTCGTGCAGACGGATGTGACGAGTCGAGAGCAGATGCAGAGCCTCGTGGACAAGACAGAGGAGGCGTTCGGACCTGTGGACATCCTCGTGAACAATGGTGCTGTACGCGTTAGAAGTACGGTAGGCTAGACAATGAGAGGACTGACGTTGTGGTCTTGCGCGCAGCGGGGGTGATGCATGTGCAGCTCATGAAGAACGTGGATCAGGACAGTTGGGACCGGGTAAGCGAGTTGCTCTGCGTTTGGAGGGTTGGAGGTGAATTCGTGCTCATAGTGAAGGTGATGCAGATGATCGACATCAACTGCAAGGGTACGCTGAACGGCGTGGCGGCGGTGCTGCCCAAGATGTTGGAACGCAAGAGCGGCCACATCGTCAACATCTCCTCGGACGCGGGGCGCAAGGTGTTCGCGGGTCTGGGCGTCTACTCGGCGTCCAAGATGTTCATTGAAGGCATCTCGCAGGCTCTGCGTCTCGAGAATGTTGGCAGCGGCCTGCGCGTGACCTCCATCCAGGTGAGCTGAACGCTAGAGCTCGAGTATTATACTTGCACAGGATGAAGAGAGGTGACGATGTTGTTGTTGTTTCGCTCGAAATTGCCAGCCTGGAGACGTCACGACGTTCTTGGTGGACCATGCGAACGCCGTCAGCGGCGTGGACGAAGAAGCCGCTAAGATGTTCGACGAGGAACCTGGTAAGCTTCCCCTTACTCACGCTTCAGTATTCCCGATAGCTGTTTACCTTGTTTGAACAACACCTGACGCTCGTCAACTGCAGAGTGCGAGGAGCTCCAGCCTGACGACGTCGGCCGTGCCGTGCTGTACGCCGTCACGCAGCCGCACTACGTGGCCGTGAACGAAGTCCTCGTCCAGCCGCGCGATAGATCCGTGTAAGGATCCATCGCCAAAGTGCATTGAGACACGCAAATACACATGAGCCTCCTCTATTGGCTCTACATTCCGTACTAACTCATGCCGATCACTTCAAGTAGGGACCCTACCTAGTCTATCCAGGGTATTCGTGCTAAGTGCGACAAGACGAATCATTTCGACGATGAGCAGCAGCAACACGCAGTTGAGCGGCAAGGTGGCGGTGGTCACGGGCGCCTCCGGAGGCATCGGGGCTGGTGCGTCTGCGTTCGCTCTCCCTCACCTCTTCTTCCTGCTACTGTCTACAACTCTCTCGCTCTGATGTTGCGCAGCCATCGCGCTGGAGCTGGCGAGGGCGGGGGCCAAGGTGGCGCTGGGAGCTCGCCGTCTCGAGGCGCTGGAGACGGTCAAGGCGAGCATCGAGCAGAAGATCGGCGCCGGTGACAGCATCCTCCTCGTCCAGACGGACGTCACCAAGCGCCAAGAGGTGCAGAACCTCGTGACCAAGGCGGAGGAGACGCTCGGACCCGTGGACATCCTCGTCAACAATGGTGGGGTAGCCTACAGTATCCTCTCTGTATTTGACCCGATCTTCTGCTAATGCTGGAGATATGTATTGCTCCTGTGTTGCAGCGGGCGTGATGCCGTTCGAGCTGCTGAAGAACGTGACCCAGGACAGTTGGGACCAGGTGAGTTGAGCTGAGCTGCTTGAAGGGAAATGTAAGACTGGAAAATAATTAACCTGCGCGTTGATCGTATGCAGACGATCGACATCAACTGCAAGGGCACGCTCAATGGCGTAGCCGCTGTGCTGCCCAAGATGCTCGCGCGTAAGAGCGGCCATATTGTCAACATCTCTTCGGACGCGGGGCGCAAGGTCTTCCCTGGGCTTGGTGTCTACTCGGCATCCAAGATGTTCGTTGAAGGCATTTCGCAGGCTCTGCGGCTCGAGAACGTTGGCAGTGGCCTGCGCGTGACTTCAATCCAGGTAAACTATACTGCATGTTAGTGGTGGTTTGGCGCTGGTGTTTGACGTGGCTTTGATGTTATGGTATGTTTGACAGCCTGGCAATGTTGCGACGGACCTGGTGAAGCACGCGAACGCAGCCAGCGGCGTGGACGAAGAGGCGATGAAGCTGTACGGAGGTGCATCCGGTAAGCTGATGGTGTCCCTGTTGCAATATGTGTGTTTATTTACTGTGGCGCGGTCTCTAATGGTCTGCTTAATCACCGCTAAATACTCTACAGAGTGCGAGGTTCTCAAACCTGAAGATATCGGCCGCGCTGTGCTCTACGCTGTGATGCAGCCGCCGTACGTGGCCGTGAACGAGATTCTGGTGGAGCCGCGAGATGAGCCCATCTAGGCTACCTAAGCTTAGTACAGCTCCAACCCGTGGACGAGGCTCTCGAGCTCGTCCTCCATCTGACGTGCCTCGTGTTCTAGGATACTAGAATCATAGTATGATGCGGATATTTGGCCGTCCTCACTCTCCTCGCTCTCCGTGTCATCGTCGTGTCCAAATGCACACAGGCAAGCGATAGGAAGACCTCGGACGCAAATGTTGATGCCCACGAAGAAGCGCATGCGCAGGTGCTGCACCATGGGGATCTCCCGGGTACGTGGGTCCGCGAGACAATCCAGCACTACCAGCGGCTGGTACGGAGGCTGGACGAGCACGAAGTCGCACAGCGATTCGCGTCGCAAGATCTCGTCCTGTGGTCCAAGCTCGCGAGTGCCGATGGCATGCTCGATGATCACGTACTCCTCGTCCACCCGGGCGATGAAGGCGGCAGTCAGTCCAAAGGCAGCAGCGGCGATCTCGCAGCTTCGATGCATCATGGTGCGGTCGATAAGCGTGCACGCGGGAGACACTATCACGTCCAGAAGCTTGAGGCGCTCTTCTTCGCGATCTTCCTCCAGCTTGGGCAGGAAGTAGCCTTCGTCCCCCATCGAGTCTTGGTCGAGAAGCCCCACGTTGGAGCTCATCATGGACGTTCGCCGATGGTCGTACCTCTTAATCTCGTCCTCCTCCCGCTCCTTCGAGTTGGCTGCGCTGTAGGAAGACAGGAATGACCGGTCGGCGGAGCTGTAGCTGCTCGCCTCCGCGGCAATGCGGATCGGCTGGGCTGCTCTTCGTGACCTCGAGACCATCGCTGCCGGGTGCAGGAACGACCTCGAAGCGTTAAACCCGGAGCGTGAGGCCTCGAACTTGACGTTGTTGCCTCCCCAATCCGGAGAGTTCATACTGGATTCGACGCTGTTGGACTCGAGCACCTGAAGGGACCAAATACTCTTGTTGCTGGACGTGTTGGAGGGCACCGCCTGCCAGAATCTCTTGGTACTGCGCGCGATGGACTTGATCGAGATGATCTTGCTGTTCACAGTCGCCACCAGTCGATCAGGCAGCGCGCCGATGTAGCCGCCACTGTCGGGATCCTCAAACTCGTTGTTGTCGCTCGTGTCAACGTCTCGCATCGTGAGTCTGCGTGGCAGCATGAAATCCATTGAAGGTGGAGGCAACACGAAGTCTGGCGAGCCGTGGCTGGCCACCGCTTTCAAGTTTGCCGGGAGCATTCGTAGCGAGAGAGGGAGATCCGAGTCCGACTCGAGCAGAGGCACTTGATCCCATCGTTGATGTGAAGGCGGAGGGGGGATTCGGTCGTTGCTGCGGTAGTTGCGTTGATGGTGGCGATGACGACTGCTGTTGTTGCCGCTGGGGTACTCGCGCGTGTTGGTCTTGAGCCGCGCCTTGTTGTTGCAGAGGTGGCAGATGCGCGTCTTCTGCACCTCCTTCGTCTTCATACTGACGATGTTGATAGTGCGCATGGAGCTGCAAGACCCACAAATGACCTCACCACAGAGACGACAATGGTGACGACGACGGAAGATGGCGTTGAATCGCTTCCAGCAGATCACGCAGCTCGCCCGGTCCTCGTTCTTGACCCATTGATGCGGCGCAACCAGTTGACAGTCGCCAATCCGAGACGCAGCCACAGCCGACTCCAACTTGCCGACAGACCGCAACGCTAGTCGACGCGCAATGGCCCGAGCTGCCCACGGTGAACCCGCCATCGGACCGTCATTTTCGTCGTGGAAGGAGCTCGTCACACACGAAAGCCGCAGCCGGTTAGGCGAAATCTCCTCCACGATCAGCGTGTACTGCAGGTCGACCTGTTGCGCCGTCTCCAGCATGGCCTCGTGTGACCTCGCGAACGGCAGCCAGCTCAGTGCGATGGTGCGCTTGTGGACGCCGTCATACGGACGCGCGTTCAGTCCAGCCATGGACGAAGTCTGGGACACCGACGTCATCCCCGTGTGGTAGTCTTCACTTTGTTGGTGCTGGTTGTCCGGGATGAAGATCTTGAGCGTCTGGAAGAAGGTCAGGTGCTGCTCCCGCAGTAAAACCGACTTGCGGTGGTCCTGGTAGATGAACCACACTGCCGCGTGCTGGGTGTCCAGCGTCCAGTCGCTCACCGAATGTTCTTTCGTGCGCATGGAGAGCAGCGCGCCGTCCTTGAAGTCGCGACCGTGGAGCAGCTTCATCATGAGGCGGAACTGCGCCGTCGTGCCGAAGTGCAGCAGCTCGAAGGCCTCCTCGAAGCCGCACTCGGCCTCGTTCACGGCGAGATAATACACGGACGACCCGTTGGCCAGCCCTTGGTCCGTGCGCTTGGCGTAGAGCTCCTGCTGCTTGTCACGCCGCAGACACGTCCACTGCTCCTTGGCGCGCGTCGAGTTGAGGCACACGCCCAAGACGTCCGTGATCTGCCGCATCGCGCGGTGGTGCATCCGCCGAGTCTGCGCGCGGTCGCGCGATAAATGCACGGGCGAGGCCATGCCGCTCTACCCGCAGAGGAGATTAATGGCTTCCTTCAGCTCAGCTTCACGTTCTACCTGTCAACCTCTGCGCTATTGGGGTCTCCTCTCAAGCCTCTCAGGCTGGGATGGCGGCGAAATGGATCGGATCGACGTGGCTTTAGTCAAGCGTTCACTGCGCTGAAGAGTCAGTGAGGTAGGTGACCGCGTTCGCTGCACTGCCACTGCACGGTGACACCAGGCTGGTCCACCGCAGAGTAACGCGGGACTGGGAGAGACACCTCGTTAATAATGTGCGCAGGAGAACTGCACTCCCTTGTTCTCCCCCCTTGGCGAAATTCTCCAGCCCCAGCCAGATGGGTGGCTAGCCCTACGTCGCGGTGGTGGTGGTGTTCGTGTCCTCCTTGACACCGGCAGATGGCAGAGACGTCCCCGGGTGTGTTCGTTGCTGCACTGGCAACACGGTGGCGGCTGCTGTCCAAGCACGAGCCCGCACAATCGCTGCTGTTAGACCAAGCGCTTGCGATCGCCAGGCAGGCAGGCAGGCAGGCAGGCGGACCAGCCCGCGAAGGGATCAGCTAAGTCGGCCCCCCCCCCCCCCACTTATCCATTCCCGCAAGCTGGTCCCCGTGGCTGGCTGCATCGGATCATTGCGAGTCGCTACGCAACGACCTACCTGGAGTGGAATGGACTTGCGTGCAGTTCTTGTGCTTGATCAACGTGCTGCTTGAACGCCTACCGGTAGGCAGGTGGAAGCTGGTATGAAGGCAATGGCCGATCGATCGATGGCTGGTTACGCTTGACTTGTCATTCCAAAAACGCCCAGTAACCGCGACAAGTAGTTCGAAGGATTCAGGTATTTAGTCTTAGTCTGAGGACTAAGCTACATCTTGTAGCAGTCCCAGGGCAGTGAAGAATGTGCGGGGGACTTCTGCTACTGCGCTTACCGGTAGTCCTCGCGCTCCATCTCTCTCTCTAATCAAGTTTCTGGCGATACAGTCCAACCGCGGCGCTGATGTGTCGAGAAGCTTAACCGCCCACCATCTCGCCGAGACATCGCATGCTCACACCTTCCAGGGCATCGCATCGCCACTGCAGGTGCCGGGTCTGAGTCTCGTCTAAAGTTGCGCCAGAACTCCCTCCGCTCGACAAGTTTAGAGTCTAAACTTGTCGAGCGGAGGGAGTTTAGAGTCTAAACTTGTCGAGCGGAGGGAGTTCTGGCGCCAGCGTACACCGACGGTGTGTCTGCCTGTCGTGCGACCTCCAAGTGGTCCAACAACAAGTGCCAAGAGCCGAGCTACATGTGTGCCGGCAGTCTGATCCAGCTCGCCTTGCGTGATGCGGATTCCTTCGCCCCCCTCGTCGTCTTGGTCCTTGCCAGCGAGACGCTGAACCTCCGGAATCGAAGCGAAATGACTCTCAGCGGACAACGCACAGCTCGCAGTCGCACTCCGTTCCGGTGGTGACTCATCGCATCGCTGAGAATTTCTCAGGGCGGACCTGGCACTGCAGACTCAAATCGGTTGCCGTCGGTCTGCGAGCAGTCTTGCCGCGACCCGAGTGCAGTGTGCTGGCAGGACGGCGCCAGCGAGCAAGTCCGCGGCGACGACAGCGGAGCCTTCGTCCGCAGGTCGCGGGTCTGATGATACATGTGTACCCCTGCGCAGTTGAACTCGTTCAGCCGATCCGTGAAAAAAGTGCTTTTTTTCGGCCGTAATCGGGGCGGACACACCTACCAAAGCCAGACCGCCCATCCCACGCGCAGGGCCGAGCCAAGCGGCCAAGACGGGGCGCCGCTGGCTCCGCCACTTCAGCGCAGTGCGCTGCCTGCTGGAATCGAATCAAGCGGCTTGGTAAGCTTGTGCGATGCAAGATTGCCCCGCGCTGATGATGGCCGGCTTCCACCTTGCTTTTTAGAAAAAGCTGTTAAAAAGCAGTCTTTTTCTCGGAGATGAGCCCGTCTTTTGTCCATGCTCACTGCAAGCGCTTTGACTGGCGGCGGGGCCCCGTTTCGACGCTCCCCGAGCGCGCAAACGGCTCGATTGCGCCTGCTCCTTGCTGGTTGCACCCCAGCCCGCCCGAGCAGTGCAAGTTGGCACGCGACGAGGCCCGCGTGACGAGGCTTCCTGGCGCTGCTCGCCGGTCGCCACTCGTTTCCAATCTTCAGTTTCTTCAAAACAAGCACTTTGTTAGCGCAGATATCAGAACGGGCCCAGAACTGTAGGTCTCCGCAATGAGCAATGAGTCGGCCGGGGTTGCTCTCCGCTATGGAGTTTGGAGGTCCACTCGGAAACCGAGCGCGAAAGAAGCCAGTGCGGTGTAAAACGAGCTGCGCCAGGCACCGCACAGTGCTCTCTTTTCGCTGAACCTGCTGCCGCGTCGCTGGATAACGGAGGTCGGCCAGCGCACTCTGCTGTCAGCGGCAGCGCGGAGCGAGCGGGTTTCGCGGCCCCAGGCTGGCCGAGAAAGACGGGACGCGGGGACGATAAGGGGCAGCCTGGCCGCTTTCTGCTTTTCCCGGGGCCAGACTCAATCCCCGAACGTCGGAAATTCAGACCAGCAGCGGCTCGACGCCCGCTGGCCGGGCAGGGCCAAAGCCGACGACGATTTTAAGCGAGCGCATGCAGCGTGGCAGGTTGCGAACAATGTTGGTGACGGACCGACACTCTCCAGCCCTGGCGTTCTCGCAAACATACCAGCCTCAGCTTACCAGCCATGGCCCACCGGTCACGCATCGGTTGGACCACCAAACGCCCAGGTGGCCCAGTTGCTTGCTTGCGAGCGGTTTCACTTTTTCTGAATGGAGGCCACGCTCCCGGCTAGGTGCGATTGCGACTCCCGTATACATTTTCCAAGTCACGGCATGCTTTTTATGGGTGAGAGGCGTAACGACCGCACTTAGACGGAGCGCCAGCTGTTGAACTTCAGCCCGCGGCGCGCTGCGATTGGCTGCACGAGGCGCCATCATCCGCGGAAACCATTTTCGTCCGATCGCGCGGCGGTTGTGTGATTTCTGAGTCAGCCAATCAGCGATTTTATTTGTATTTCAGCCAACCACGCAGCGGATCCAATCCCGATGCTTTTTATATCTGTTCTTTTGCCTTCTATCCCAAACTTGTGCTTTTTTCCGCGAGCCACCGCCCGGCCGGAAGGCCATTTTGAAATCCTCTGCGGAAAAAGAACTCCTCGGCCAAGGGCGCGACAAGCTACTTGCAGTGGGCGAGCGGCTACCGTATCCAAGTCGTCGACGATCTTCCACCGGTGACTCTCTCACTCTTCAGCACCAGCAACCTTCAGCTCCAGTGTCTCGCTGCAATTGCACCCGAGACGCCCAGCTCCACCTACTGCATTGCCGAACCCCCAGTCAAGTGCGCGCGCCACGCACTCGACCACGCACAGCGACGCTTCGCGACTAGAGCTATCGAGCACGACTGACAGGCCTGGTGTTGGACCATTGCCAGCCAGTCGCTGAGTAGTTCTGCTTGGAGTCGGTGACCAGTCGGCTCTCTCTTATATTTGGATCGCAATCGTGCGGCTAAACCGCCCTCGTCGAAAAGATCGCACACTTTATCTAGCTTGGACCATGAACCCGCTGAGCCCCATCGAGGAGAGCAAGCCGGTCATGTGCCTGTCGCCGCAGGAGAAGCTCAAGAGCGCCGGCAAGCGCTCGCACGCTTCGGGCACGCTGGCCGGCGCCAGTGACGCCAAGAAGGCCCGAATGGACGACATGTTCAAGAACGAGTTCGAGCTGGATCTCGACGGCTGGATCAGCGACGACTACCTGCGCGCAATGGATTTTGACGACCGCCTGAACCAGGACATCGACTGGGTGGCCCACGACGAGATGGGCCTCGCGCTGAGCATGGACGCTCTGGCGCAGGACCACGCGACGGGCGACGACGTGAACGACTTCGGCTTCGGGCCGTCCTTGCTGCGCGGTGGCCTGGCCTTCGAGGACCCGGCGGACATGGCTTCGACCTTCGGTTAGTGTCTTGCTCTTTGCTCTTTCTGTTTGGCATTTGCCTTGTGCAATGCAAACCGAAATCGACACGTGCATCATGGCGTGCCTAGTGGGTCTGAGACGAACGCGTGCTCATCCTATGCCGTTTGATGCGTTGATTGCGTCTACAGTTGATCCAGCCTACATCCGCATGGAGTCGAGCAAGGCCAAGGACAACGAGAAGCTCCTCATGAGCTTCGACACCATGAACTTCAAGATCCCGTCGCCGACGAGCACTTCTAGCAAGAAGCGCACCAGCATCTTCTCGGAGAAGAACGCGGAGGCGAAGCAGGTCGGCGACAAGGCCACTTCAACTTCGGCGGCCAGTGCTTCTAGCTCTGCTAGCGAGCTGGCTGCCAACTCCGCTGCTGCGGAGGAGCTGCGCAAGGAGCAGGCTCGCGTGTCTGCAGCGAGCGCTTCGTCATCGTCGCTGTCGATCAGCGCGCCGACGGACTCGCTGCTCAGTGTTCTCGACGTAGGATCACCCAAGACAAGCTCGACGGAGAAGAAGATCGGCTCGTACAGCCCGGCAGCACGCAAGCTGCGCCTTCAGAAGTTCCACGAGAAGCGCAAGAACCGCACCTGGAAGAAGAGCATCAAGTACGACTGCAGGAAGAAGCTGGCCGACGACCGTCCGCGCATCAAGGGCAGGTTCGTGCGTGTGCTGGAGAACGCTGCCGACACCAAGCCTGCTGCCCCGGCGCCGAGCTCCGCGTCCGCTGGGTACGCGTCCCCGACGCCTCCCACCG
>JAIKVE010001396.1:0-11944 GCA_024679115.1 Phytophthora pistaciae
AGGCGGTCGGTCGGTCGCTCTCTGCTCGACGTGCGCAACGCGCGTGAAATCCGGAAGTGAACCGGGAGGTGGTTTCTCGGGCCGAGTCCGCGCCCCGTTGCTGCTCTGCCCATCACCGTCAGCTCGTCAGCTGGCTGAAGCAGCACTCTCTTTTGACTCGGGAGTCGGAAGCTGCCTGCCTGCTATGCCGGACATGCCGGCATGTCAGTGCCGGCGGCTGGCCACGGCTCGCTCGGGATCTCCGCAGCGAGGCTGGCTGCGGAGATCTGGTTGAAAGCCTTGCACGACCGGTGCTCGCTCGCTTGAGCCAGCGAGCAGCGCCAAGTCTCTGGAGACTGGCAGGCAGGGCTGCGGTTCATTTCGCATGTGCTCGATGGGGATTTGCCGGCTCGACACCGCCCCGGAATCGAGTGACTGGAGCCACTTGCACGTGGCGTCCGTGCAGCGTGCCACCACCTCGACTATAGCGATCACGGGGCGGTGTGTTGCCTTGCCGCCGTTGCGACTGCGAAGCGGCAGTTCGGCTTGCTGCTTGGCGCGCGTCTAGCAGCTGCCGGCGCTGCATTGTGCCGCACAAGTTAAAGCTCGTGGGATCACGTGTGTGGGCCGGCTCAAAGCGGTGCCGCCGCCGCCGAGGGAATTTCCGCTCTGGGAGCTGATTCCTTCTCTTCAGAGAACGAGCGAGTTTGTTCTCGTGGTCTGATTTTTGCGATTTCGCTGCCTGAAGGCCGGTCGGACTCGCTGCACCTGCACTGCGGACCCAAAAAAAAACTTGCGTT
This sequence comes from Phytophthora pistaciae, assembly GCA_024679115.1. Classification (NCBI taxonomy): domain Eukaryota; phylum Oomycota; class Peronosporomycetes; order Peronosporales; family Peronosporaceae; genus Phytophthora; species Phytophthora pistaciae. The sequence continues at coordinate 780 of JAIKVE010001396.1, forward strand.
TTGCCATCTTCGTGCCCTCCCTCACTCTTTCGCTCGGCGTCTCGCCAGCGTGGTTGAAGCGGCCGGATGTGTCCTCGAGAAGTCCATCATCGGCAGTGGGACTGCTGCGGGCAGTGTACGAATCGGGCGAAAAACTCGCTGGATTGATTGAGGCGGCGTCAAACACCGCCAAGCAGCAGCTTCAGCTTGGCAAAGGCCCCGCGCCGCGGTAGATTTTGTATATCGGAGTTGTTCTTCGAGGTCGAGCTCACGCACCAACTTCACCTTGAGGCGAGCCCGTCGACTATCCACCGAGTTATTCGGTGCTTCGTCAAGCATCGCCTGCTGAAAAAGACTGCCATCTGCGCGAACGCACAACACCGACTCTCTCGCTCAGCGCTCGACAGCGCTGTTGACGCAGGCGCGTTGTTGACAAATATCGCCCCGCATGCAGGCGAGCCGCCACCAAAGTCTCATCAAAATGAACGCCGCTGTAATTACCTACAGCTCCAGACTCATAAGTTACATTGCGTGCCAACTTGGCAGCGAGGCCACCTTCCCCCCAAAGTCTCAACCAGATGTACGCAAGGAAGCCTCGTTATCGCAAATGAAGCGAGCTAGCTGAGCTGGTCCGCGGCTTGTCTGCGTGGGGCAGCTCCTGCTCGCGCTCCTGGTTGAAGCCATGCCGACATAGAGCGAATGCATCGTCGGCTTGCTCGTCCACACGAGTGACTCACTCTTTCGGCTGCCACGCTCACTCAGTGAGCGTGGCAGGCGAAAGAGTCGGCGCTTCAGCGATTTCAGAGCCTGCACACGAGCCCAGGATAAACGGAGGAACAGTGTTGAGCTTTGAAGCGACGCGCTTCAAGCGAGACTAACGCTAAGACAAAGTTTCAACGCGCTGGATGTCCGCATCCGCCGGCGGATGTGAGGAAGGTCTCCGCTCCGCTCGGACCTCGGTCTCCCCACGGGCCACGGCATCCGCACGGGCGGATTGGACGCGTGAACTCTCTCGCCCCACGGACTCCGTGCCACGGAGTCCGTGGGGCGAGAGAGTGACGGAGACAGGGCCGCTGCATGTCAAACGAGCGCTGCTCAACAGAGACCGGTCGACTGGAGCCGAAGACCTCCCGCGTGTTGGTTGCGGCGCCGACGCTCACGTGGCCCAGCCCAGCTCTTCGTTCGTTCGTTCACAGTGTGAATTTCACGCGAGATTCACGCCGCAGAATGGGATGCAACGCAGCATTTGCCTGGCGTTCTTTGACTGCAGGCTTTTTCGTGACGATCACCATGGTATGTATCTTACGGTAATTATTACCTAAGGAGTCATCGCGTGGTGAGACTCACCGTGAGAGGCAACAGCGCACAACCGAGTGCTGACACTGTCCGTGACAGCGAGTGGGACGGCAGGCAGACAAGACCAGCGTCGGGCGCGGTTGTCGCAGCTCGCGGTGCTGGTGCTGGTGGTCATCGCTGCCCGCGAGGCAAACGGGTGGCTTCACGGAGCCCGCTCACGAAAGAGCTTGCGGTCCTCGCTCACCGCCAGTGAGCCACATCCCGGCCGATTTGAAGCCGCCGGCATTGCGACGCAAGGAGCCTTGCGGACACCTCCACCCACCACCAGCAATGGCGTGCGATGACTCACCTGGCCACTGCAGACTCGAGTGGCACCCAGCAGAGGCCAGGCCCGATGCTTGTCAACCAGAGGGGAGGGAGGCGCAACGCTGGCCGCGATCCAAAACTCAGTCGGACGCATCCCCACTTTGCGCAATACAAGGCTACATGTACACACCTGGAGGCACCGCCACCAGTCAAAGCTTCCCGATCTTGTGGACATGTCGCTTGTTGAAGTGCTTGAAGCTGATGGTACACATGTAGCCATGTCTACAGACAGTACTGCCGGGTGCCGCAGAGCACGCGCTTCATGAGCGTCTTGCGCAGCGAGAGCACCGGCGCGCAGCCCCGGTCCTGGCCCGAATAGTACTCGAGCTCGAGGAAGCCCGCGCGGTTGACGCCGCCCTCCTTGTTGTCCTCCTTCTCCCAGCGCGCGGGCAGCTTCCAGCCGGGGATGCCCGGCTCGCCCTGCACCATCGTGAAGCTCTGGTTGAGCCAGTTCTCGCCCGGTTCGCCGATGGCCAGGTCCACGAGCACCTTGGTCATCTCGCGCTCGTCGTACACGGACAAGTTCAACGCGTAGAAGCGCTCGGGCGCCATGGGGTTCATGATGTTGAGCCAGCCCAGCATGCGCGCGCACACGTGCTGCTCCTGCCTGTTCATGGCGTCGTAGATGCGGTAGAAGTTGTGCAGGTCGATAAGCCTTGAGAACAGGATGCGCGCCGTCTCCGGCCGCGCGTGGAAGGCGGCGGGCATGCACGCGATGATCTTGGAGGCCTGTTCGCACGAGAGCCACCGGTCGCAGATAGCCGACTCGATCTGCACCATCTTGAGCCCCACGTTCTCCTTGGTATCGCCCGTGAGGCGGAACGTGTACGCGTGGTTCATGACAAAGTCCCAGCCGCGCTTGAGCACCGACGCGCGCGTCTTGTTCCAGAACTCGGACTGCTCCTGGGACGCCGCGCCCTTCATGCGCGCAGCTAGAGCTCCGCGCAGTGGCGCGACCTCTTCATTGTCCTCCGTACTATCATCAGCAGCTTGAGCTTTATTCTGCAGAGGCTTGGGCTGGCGTTGGCCGCGTTCGCGTTGAGAGCGCGTGGGCCCCAGCGCGCCCAGGGCGTCGGGCAGCACGACGTCCATTTGGAGCATGTCGATGAGCTGGTCAAAGCGCCGGTCGCTGATCTGCCTGGTGCCGCGCTTGGGGCGCGTGGTGCTCACGTAGTCGAAGCAAAGCTTGCCTCGACGAGGCAGCGCGTGGAAGAAGGTGTTGGTGAGCACGATGCTGTGGCCGTCCAGCTCCTCGTTGCGGAAGTTCTCCCAGTTGCCGTGCTGGGACGTGTCGGCGCGGCCCGAGCGCAGCTTGGAGAAGAGTTTCTCGCTCTGCGCGACCTCAGCCAGTTTGTTGAGTGCAATGCGGTCCTTGTGCTTGGCCAGATCGAACGAGTAGTGCGCCGTCGGGTTCCCGAGCACGACGGAGTACGCGCTGCCCATCCGAGCTTTGAGTCGACACCGCTGCATGAGCGTCAGCGTCCGACCCACGAGGATCTGCGCCTCCTTGGCCGTCAGCATTTGCGGCAGCATGAGCGCGATCGTCTCGATCGTCTTGCTCTCGGGCTTGAGGTAGTGGCACGCGTCCAGGAGCTGGTACGCCTGGACTGCTGTCAGTCGGATCTCCGAGTCGTACATGGCCACGTGGAAGAGATCGTCCTGCTCCGCCTTGGACGTGGCGACTTCGGTGATGTTGCGGATCAGGAGCTCGAGCCCAACTCGCGAGATTTTGCCCTGGCGGAAGGCTTCATCATTCGTAGCGAACGCTTCACGGTCGTAGACGAAGTCGATCTCTAATTGACCGTCTTCAGGGATAACCCAGGGCTTCTGCGTCGCTGCATCCAACAGCGAGACGAGCGGGACCTTTTCGAGGTTCACATCGTCGTCGCTCAAGTCGTGACCAAGCAGTTTGCTCTTGATCCGGTCCAGCAGTCGGTCTTTCATGAACTCGACGAACTCGAACTCCTCCATCTCGCCGTCTCCGCTGATGTCGTAGGTCGAAATGGCGTTGGCGACCTCCTTCTCGTCGTAGTTGGGAATCCCCAGCATCTTGAAGGCCTCCTCGACCTCGTCGGCGTCGATTTTGCCCGAGGAATCCTCGTCGATCACCTGGAAGACGGCGTGGAAGAAGAAGGCGCTGAACTCGCCCTCCTCGATGAAGCCCGACTCGTTGTAGTCGAACTTCTGCAGCATGGACGTCAAGCTCTCCATTTGCGGGTAGAGTCCGAGCTGGTTGAGAACCGCCTCGAGCTCGTCCTGGTCAACGTATCCGGACTTGTCGCGGTCGACGTTGGCGAAGAGAACGTCTAGCCCTCTTGTCTCCAGTGTGGTTTCCTCCTCGCTGTTCTCGGTACTGCGGTGCGTCCCTCCTGCCCCTTTATGCTGCTCCACAGCGAGGTTCTCCTTCTTGATAAGCGTGATCGGCCTCTTCGCCGACGTCGGAGACTTGTATTCGATACGCAAGAAGCGGCAGCCTTTCCTGGTTGTTGCAAGACGAACGAGCTCCATCGCGATCATTTTGTCATAGGGCTCCACGAGGTTAAGTGAGTACCTGCCGGCGGGTTCTCTCGGATTGAAGATTCGGCTCGACTTGGCGTCGAACACGGGCAAGTCTTGGACGTTAAACTCGCCACCGCTGCTCAACTGTGGAGCGAGGCCACGCGGATCGGTTAGTGAAGCGGATTTTGGTCGCGTTGCGACTGCAGAAGGAGCCGATGCCCCTATTGGGAGGATGTTGGCTCCGAGGTTACAAGCGTGCAGCTCAATGGTGCACCCGACCTCCGTTCGATTCCCACAGAGCGCTGCCATTAGCAGTTGGCCGCCTTCTCGTCCGATGTTGTTGCCGTTAAGCTGAAGAGTACGCAGTGTGCGGTTCGACCGGATGGCGTTGGCGAGCACCATGGCGCCTTTCACTCCGATGCTGTTGTAGGACAAGTCGAGCATCTGCAGGCTCTTGTTGAAGCGTAAAGCCTCTCCAAACATCATGGCACCGGCGTCTGCGCACGCGTTGTAGGCGAGTTTGAGCTCCACGAGTGTACCGTTGTCACGAATGGAGTTGGCGAGCGCGATGCTGCTCTCCAGACGCAGATAGTTCCACGACAGATCGAGGTGAACGAGCACAGGGTTCACATGCAGCATGTTGGCGATGGCCTCGCCGCCTGTGGTGAAGTTTGGCTGGACGACGTTGAGGTTCTCGGCCTTGCCGATGCAGTTCCTGCTCATCCAGAGCCGCGAGATCGACTGGTTCTTCTCGAACGCCGTCATAAAGGCCGCACACTCGTGATCGTCGATGTCGGCGTTGTCCACGTGCAGCATCTCCAGAGTGCAGCTGGACGATACGAGGTATTCACGCAGAGTTTGAGCACTTTTGGGGCCGATTTGGTTCTGCGAGATGTCAAGTCGACGGAGATTGAGGCTTGAGCCGCCGTCACTCACCGCTTGGAGGAGTTCGTTCAGTCCGTCGTCACTGAGGCGGTTGTCACGGACGCTGATCTCTTCCACGCAGGGCAGATCGTGTACCAGACATTTGGCAAAGGCCGAGATCGCTGCGTCTCCGAGCGACTGGAAGGAGAAGTCGAAGACGGTGGTGTTCCTGTTACGGATGAGGAAGGGGACCACGACTTGGGACTTGGCTGAGCACGAGGCCAGGAAGTGCGCTCGAGGAGACAACTTGTCTCGTAGTGGCAGCTCTGGGCGGTCGACGCTGAGGATCGATGACGAGACTCTGGACACGAGTCGAGATGGATTCAACTCGTCGTTCACCTTCTTCATCTCGCTTGAGGACGGGTACACGGGGACGATTGTATTAGCTGCTTCGTCATCCGAGTCTTCGCGCTCTGGTAGCGACGCCACTTCGATGACAGGAGCGGCGCCTTTTGCCCCACCGGCAACTTTGCTGTCCATGAACAAGTATGGCCGCGAGTAAAGCTGCTTGTACTGCGCGTAAAACTGCTCCTTCGCGGTCTTGCCGAAGTACCCGCGACTGTTTTGAACATCCAGCGTCTCCTCTCGAGAAACCCGTCGCAGTCGTAGAGCTCGCGCCGTCGCGTTCTCTCCGTTTAAATCCACATTAACCTTGCGCGGTCCCGCAGCAGCATTGGTCACGGGGATCTACAAAAGTGCACAACCAGAATTCAGTTAGAAATGCTCCAATACACATCGACAATATGAAGCACTCTTTGTACCAGACGAGTCGAAGAGCCTTTGCCGTCGACTAAGCGATTCGATGTGGGTGTCGCCTCAACCGTTGAAGCGTCTTCATTGTCATGTGATGCTGGGACTTGTTGAGTCTCCGCCTCGAGGGTTTCTGGAATAGGAACGTCCTTCTCTTCAATGTAGTGACTGGACGTGCGCCTCCTTGAAGGCTGACGTTCAGGCGGTGTTAGGTCTCTATGAGAAACAGACTTCAGGAGTCTCCGATCTCTATTGCGCGAGGGCAGCCGCTTCATCGAGTTCTGGTGACGCAGCAATCGATTGACTGGGCGCGGACCCGATGCTTCTGTGCTCTCAAGCTCGCGGTTCGTCTCCTCCTCTGGCAAAGGATCCGGGGTGAGCTGTATCGTGCGGAGATAACGACGTCTGCTACCTAGCGGTCGAAGGTCCGCCGGGATCACCATCGGCGGATCCATTGCCAGCGGCTCAGGCGGCATCTCTGGAAGCGGGACTGTGTCTCCAAACGAGTTTCTGGTTGGTTGTACACATCATTATAAGAACCCCACACGAAGATGAAGGCGGTAGAATCACCTACCGGTACCACGAAACCTTGCTTTTCGCCTTGCTATGGCGACCGTTTTGCCCACACGAGGTCCCGACGTCTTCGCCAAGAGCAGTGAGAGAGCTGGGACGGCGAAGCATCGGGGTTCCAGCTATCTCATCGCGGACGTATTGCATTGCTGGAAGTGCGCCAAGATGGCTACACGCATTCGCGTCGTTTCGCGGCCCAAGTTGAAGTGGTGTATGCTACACAAGCGCTCTTCGATCTTTAACCGTCGTGAACTCCCAGCAGTCCACCATGAGCACCGGTGCTCTAGACGGTAGAGGCGGCATGGAGGTGAATCAAGGAGAATCAGAGGGGAGGATGAGCACTTCAAGGCTATTGAGACTGACGACAGACCTGGTCATGAACCGCGCGGGGGTCTACGACCTGCTGGCGCTGAAGGAGGTGCCCGAAATTGAGTTGGTACTTTGGTTACAGTCGTGTTTTATATCTTTTATTTGACTCTGTTGTCTGTTGTCGGGTGATTCTTTTAATGTGCTGGCGCAGCTTATCATGCGCGATGAAGAGCTGGCGCAGATTGATGAAACCTGTGCACAGAGCTTGGCATCTCTGGAGATCCTTTCGTTGTCGCACAATCGCTTGACATCTCTACAACATTTCCAGTTCTTCGTGAACCTGATTGAGGTCGGGTAACGAGACGGTGGACTGCTCGGTGTGGATGGCCTTGGATATTGACGTCATTTTCTGTTTGTTGTGAACAGCTCAATGTCAACTTCAACCAGATCGAGACGCTCGACAACCTCCAGGTTGGTTGATCAAATGTGCAACAACGGATTTCTTTTCTCTCAAAGCTGACGTGTCCGATACATTTTATTTTATTATTCTAGTGTGCTGGCCTTGAGAAATTGTTCATTTCCAACAACCAGGTGTGCATCTTATCGTGGAATTGATGCGAGGAAAGTGTTCCTGCTGATGCGGATTTTGCGTCGCTGATGCTACTCCAGATCGTAGATATATCTCCGTTGCGCAAGTTGCTCAAGCTGAACACACTCTCTGTGTACGGGAATCAGATTGCCGACCTTGATTCAGCGTTGCATATTTGCCGAGGCCTACCAAAGGTAACGCGTGCGCTTAATGTTGAATTCGATATGTAATCTAACAGACCTGGTGTGGATTGGTAGCTGCGATCGCTGGATCTGGGTGGGAATCCCTGCTCTCGCGATGTCGAGGGGTATAAATTCCGGGTTGTACGAGTGCTATCACGCCTCAAGACACTAGACGGGGATCACATTACTCAGCTCGACAAGGACTTGACCGAAGAGTTCTTCGCGTCGATGCACAAGAACAGACAGAGCAACAACGGATTCATCGGATCTCGGCCATTTACCGCCCCGGCTGCATCCGGGGCGCGAGGGGGTCTCCTTCCTACCGAGACCATGAAGCCGAATGGCGTTGACCCCTTTGCTAGCGGCCTCATGCCCCGCGGAAACGTCCGCTTGTTTCGTGATGACTTCCTCAACAACAACCCGATTCTACTGGAATATATGGCTGAGAACGCGGGCGGAGCTTCAGTAGCTGATGAGTCCAAGCACTCGAGCGAAAGCGACGCTGATGAAGGCATTTCGACATCATCCAGTTTTGTCGACAAAATGCGCAATGCCAATCCACTGCCGAATAGCGAGGCAGAGAATACTGGGGCTGATGGGATGGTCGGAGACGTAAGGAAGGTGACTTTATCCCCCAGCGTATCAACGTCGAATCTGGGGCTGGACCCGTCCGATCCGAACACTACAATCCGGAAGCTGCTGAAGCATATCGAAGTGCTCATGGTACGTTCATCTCTGTCATTGAGCTTTGATGATTTGTCTCGCTAATTATGCTAAGTAATTGTAGGAATCTCTAGCGCGATACAAGAATCACCAGCTCGACGCAGTGAGCGAGTCGCTGTTGGAAGAGAATAAACAGCTACAGACCGAGAACAACAACATCCCGATACTTCAGGAACAGATCCAAGACTTGAAGAAGCAGCTTGCCACCGTCGAATGCGACCCAAGCAGAACCCGATTACTTGAAACGAAGCGTGTGAAGTCGTTAGAGGTGCCAGCACTAGCTTAGGCGGCATCAAACATGCGGCAAGGGACTAAATCTTGCTTGTTGTACATGTACTTACAGCAACACAACGCGAGCTTACAGCGGGAGAATGCGCGACTGAGAGAAATGTTGCTCCGTCAGACCAAAGAGACCGAAGAATCGCTTGATGCTCTGAGGTCACCGCGAATACCGGCAGGTGGAGATGAAGCTACTGGACCAAAGAACCAAGACGAACTGATGCAAGACCCGCGGCGGTTATCTCACTCGGATGTAGGTGTCGTCAGTAGCTTAATCGTCTGGTGATGCTCACGAACTGATGACGTGCTGCTGCTGTAGCTGCTCGACGAATCCGCTCAGATTGACGTGGAGCTGACGGAGCTCATCTTGCAAAACGAAGTCTCTCTCGAGCTCATTCGAAATGTAGGTCCATCAAAGCCCTGTTGCGTGGGTAACAGTGAGAGAAAAGACCAACGAAAATGCCGAACAGGATATCAAAAACACAAAAAAGGAATGGGAAGAGCATTTCCAGCAAGCTAAAGCAGCTGAGCAAGCGCGAGTGAGGCCGCAAACGTCACTGGGGTTGAGCTCTCACAATAGCAATTGGTCAGGTGGGGGCTCAGACGCCTTGCCGCCCATGGCGCAAAACGGAGGTACGTTCCACCACCATGTACGCGAGTTGTTGGCCTTGTCTTACAACTGCTTGTTTGCTGTAATAATTCAAGGTCGTCGTCTTCACACATCGGCAGGATTTCGTAACGGGCCCGAAGCTCATCTGCTTGGTCAAATGGCAGTTCACCCCCTCTCTAGCATCCGGGAAGGTAGCAGCAGTAGTGACAGCTCCACCACAAACATTCTTACCTTATGAGTCACTACGACCCCATGCGCAGCAGGAACGAGCAATAGCGCAATACCCGCAGACCAGCAAAGATACAAGCAAGATACATTTTGGTTCGCCCTCGGTCAACTTGATTGCTGTCGCCTTCGGGCCTTTCATGTTTTGCTTGATGTACAAGCGTTTAGGACGTCCCGTGAGCTGCCGCGTCAGGCCACGTGCCGTCCTCTAAGACCGGCCAATTGGTTGAGTTCCGCTCATGCGCCGGTACTAAAATCTCGCGCGTGCTAACATCCACTTGCGACAGTTCTGCAATGCCAGGCACAAAAAAGCAAGCACAACCAAGTTACTAAAATTTGCCAAATCGACTAATAGACGAGTAGGAGTGCGCACCTTGCAGAGTGAAGTTGAACAACGCGGGCGCAGGGACATCATTTGGAAGCTTCAGGTCCTTCTGCCGCAGCTCATCGAAGAACGGGTGGGCAGCGGCTTCCAGCGGCTTCACACGTCTGAATTTGCAAGTACCAAAGCACCCAGTCAGTCAGCATCAGGCACAGCACTTCGCCGATAAACTTGAACAGTCTTACCGCTTCGGATCATAGACCAGCATTTTGGACAGCAAGTTAATTGCCTCGGGAGGGGTCCGTGAGCGGAAAATCTTGCTCCAAGAGTGGGCCTTAATCTGCGGGAACTGGAATTCCGTGTAGTTCGGATTCATGGCTTCGATCTCCTCGCGCGCCGGTGTGCCCAGAACCTTAATAATCTCGACCAACTGATCCACTCCGCTCTCACCAGGGAACAGAGGCTGCCCCAACAGCAGCTCAGCGCACACGCAGCCTAGTGACCAAATATCTGAAAAATAAGCAGCAACAATAGTATCAGTATCCCGCATTTTTATCTTGCGGCAGCACAGCCCAAGACGCCTACCGATAGCTGTGGTGTAGTCCGTGGCGCCGAAGATGAGCTCGGGGGCGCGGTAATAGCGTGAGCAGATGTACGACACGTTGGGCTCGTTCTTCTGCAGCACCTTGGCGCTTCCAAAATCACAGAGCTTAACCACGTGGGACCTGGGGTCGAGCAGCAAGTTCTGCGGCTTGATGTCGCGATGGCAGATGCCCATCGAGTGGATGTAGGCCAGCGAGCGGCAGATCTGGTAGATGTACAGCTTGACCAGCACGATGGGCATGTACTGCTTGGCCTTCTGCAGCTGCCTGGCCACGCCGTAGACCGTGTCGGGGATGTACTCAAGCACCAGATTCAGGTACAGCTCGTCGGGCTTCTCGCCGTTGCAGTAGAAGCAGTGCTTAAGCTGCACAATGTTCACGTGGTGCAGCTGCCGCATGATCTGCAGCTCCCGATTCTGCAAACAAAATAAAACCGATAAAATTAGCATAAAACAAATAGCAACTATAAAAACTAATAACAATTCCAAGCTCACCTTGAAGCGCTTATCCTGCAGCACCTTCTTGATGGCCACGATCTCGCCCGTCTCCTCTACTGTGGCCTGGAACACGACGCCGAACGACCCGTTGCCGATGATCCTCTCGGCCGAGTAGTGGATCGTCTTACCCTATCCACCACAACAACAAATAAAACAAAAAATAATAATCAGCTTCTCCTCATCTTTCTCCTCCTCCTTCTTCTTCTTCTCCTTCTTTCTCCTTTCTTCTGCTCCTGGCACGTACATCCGACAGCGTGTGGGTCGAATCTCCGACCGTGATGCCCGTGCTCTCGTTGCGCATGTCCTCCTTCTTCTTGGTGGTGGACGCCGTGGTCCGGACGGTCGCGATCTCGTCGTCCACGCTCAGCTGGATCGTGGGATCTTTGGGCGCCTTCGCGGCGCCGTCGGCCGCGCGCTCGCTCATGGGGGGACGCGGGGGTGGG
>JAIKVE010001397.1:0-11931 GCA_024679115.1 Phytophthora pistaciae
TGGCCGGCGGCGGCTGCCCCCACGTGGCGTAGTCGGCGCGCTCGCTGGCCTTGTACTCGTCCACGAGGTTCTGCACCACCTCGCGCGCGCTGTCGAACTCGTCCAGGTTCTCGGCGAACATGGGCTCCTTGCGGTAGTTCTCGATGAAGGCGCCGTGCTTCTTGAGCCGGTCGTACTGCAGCAGCAGCTTGTGGAACAGCGCGCCGATGCTCGTGTGGTTGGCCAGCATCAGCCCGTTCACCTTGTGCGCCGTCTCGACGTACGGCGACTTGCGCGAGAGCGCCACTTGGATGGACGCGGGCCCCCACGGGATGAAGCGCGCGAGCTTGCGCTCGCGGATGCGCTGCAGCGACTTGTGCACTTGGGTCGGGTCCACGTCGCCCTGGATGATGTTGAGGATGGAGATGTAGCAGCCCGTCTTGGTGGACGTGCTCACCATGATGTTCTTGGGCTGCAGCAGACGCCGCATGACGTCCAGCACCGTGGTCTTGCGCACCGCCGACACCTGCGCGTCGATGGTCAGCGGCGTGTAGCCCGTCATCAGGAAGTGGCAGCGCGGGGTCGGGATCAGCGACGCCACGAGGCCGATCAGGTCGTTGTTCATGTATCCAGGGTATCTCAGCGTCGTGGTGCTGGCCGCCATGACCGTCGACACTAGAGAATTCAACTGTGAGACCGTGGGGTTCTCGACGCGCAGCCGCTCGACGGCGATCCGGTTCAGCGCCGTGTTGTCCAGCACCACAACGGAGTCCGCATTAAGCACCAGCCGCTTCATCGTCAGCAGCGAGTTGTAGGGCTGCACCACCACGTCGCTCTGGAAGTCCGACTGGTTGGGGAAGACCGAGTACGTCTGGATGAGCTTCTTGGGGAAGTGGTCGTTGAGGTTCTCGAGCAGGTACGAGCCCATGCCGGAGCCCGTGCCGCCGGCAATGGAGTGGCACAGCACGAAGCCCTCGAGGCTGTCGGAGCCGTCGGCCTCGCGGTCGATCATCTCCATGAGCTGGTCGTGGTGGCTCTCGCCCTGGTGGTACCCGGACGCCCAGTTGTTGCCGGCGCCACCTCCTTCCTTGGACACGAAGAAGTTCTCCGGGTTGTATAAGTTCCTGAAGGTGGACGTGCTGATGCTGTTGATGACGCGCGGCTCCAGGTCCATGAGCAGCGCGCGCGGGATGTAGTGCTCGTCGTCCGCCTGGTAGAAGAAGACGTCCTTGCGGTCGTGGCCCGACGTGGCGAAGTCCTGCACGATGCCGTCCGCCGAGATGCCGTGCTCCGCGCACAGCTGCTTCCAGAACTCCATGCCGATCTGGTTGCCGCACTGGCCCGCCTGCAGCGTGATGATCTCGCGCGGCATGGCTAGCGGACGGACGGACGGAGAGGAGGGGAGGCAATGGATACGCTGAGCTTGCTTTGCCCCTTTTAGCAAGTTGAAAGGCGGCAACACAGTGGTCCGTGGCGGGATGTGTACGAGTGGAGTAGGCCTAATGGTGTGGACCACTTGGACGGTGGTGTTAGTCGTTCTGGTGGTGCGTCAATTGATGCAATTATTTCAGAACAAGGAGCGCATTGTTGTTGTTGTTGCGGTTGCTGCTGCTCTCAACGCGCTGTGTAGACCATGCTGGTTCGGCTCACGAGATGCTGACTCGGTTGCAGGGATGGAGTCAGTTCATCGTTGTTTGCCTGCCGAGGCAAATCGCGTTTTTGGAGGTGTATCTGACGTTGCTACGCGACGCCTTTGCTGCCGTCAATGAAATGGCCAGCCAGCTTTGCAGCTCTTGAAACTCGCACACCAGGCGCCACAACAACCTCCAAATACTCACGTATAAAGCGAGTTAACTGAACGTGCACTCCTCCTGGAGTAATGTGGCACTCCGTGGCGATGCGCGCGTGGCGGCGCGTGCTGCGAGTGGCTACAGCGGCTTGCGTCCACTGGCCTTTTTCGGTCCGTGTCGTGGCCACGTACTTGGTCGGTTTTATCTTGCGTTTTGTATGGTCTCAGCTCCCCGTCAAAGACGATCCACGCGATCGCCGCCGAAGTCGCTGCCCTCAGTCTCCATTCCGCGATCCAAGCCAAAGCAGGTCACCACCAGCATGGCCGCTGTCCGCTCCGCCGCCAAGAAGGCGCCCACCGCCATCGCCATGTTCAACATGGGCGGCCCCAGCACGCTGCCGGAGGTGCAGAGCTTCCTCACGAACCTCTTCACGGACCCGGAGCTGATCCCCATGGGCCCCGTGCAGAACTACGTCGGCCCGTACGTGGCCAAGCGCCGCACGCCGCAGATCGTGGACCAGTACGCGCAGATCGGTGGCGGCTCGCCCATCCTCAAGTGGACCAACATCCAGGGCGAGAACATGTGCAAGATCCTCGACGAGATCCGCCCAGAGGTGCGAGCAACTACGATCGAAGGCCCAGCAGCTACGTTAAGAGTTGATACTTATGTTGCTATTGTGTTGCTGCAATGTAGAGCGCGCCGCACAAGCACTACGTGTTCTTCCGCTACGCGAACCCGCTGACGGAGCAGTCGCTGAAGCAGATGAAGGAGGACGGCGTCACGCGCGCCGTGGCTTTCTCGCAGTACCCGCAGTGGTCGTGCACGACCTCGGGCTCGAGCATGAACCACCTGTGGCGCGAGCTGGACCGCCTGGACATGAAGGAGGACTTCCAGTGGTCGCTCATCGACCGCTGGAACACGCACCCGGGCTACATCTCGGCCGTGGCCAACCGCGTCAAGATGGGGCTCGAGCAGTACGCGCCCGAGGACAGGGACAAGGTCATCATCATGTTCTCGGCCCACTCGGTGCCTATGAAGACGGTCTACAAGGGCGACTCGTACGTGAACGAGATCGCGGCCACGGCCGAGCGCGTGATGAAGCAGCTCGCGGGCAAGAACATGCACATTCTGAGCTGGCAGTCCAAGGTCGGCTACTTGCCATGGATGGGCCCCAGCACCAGCGACGTGATCAAGCGCTACGGACAGCAGGGACACAAGTGCGTTGCAGTCTGCGTGTGAAGGTTATATGTGGATTATCTACGCGGAAAACTAACTTTTGTATGCTGCTGCTTGATTCCAGGCACGTGATGGCTGTGCCCATTGCGTTCACGTCGGACCACATCGAGACGCTGTACGAGATCGACATTGAGTATGGCGAGGAGGCTGAGGCTGCTGGCATCACGGTGAGTTCGATGAGTTGATCTAAGGTTGTAAGTCTATTGTCTAACACATCGTGCCCGTCGATGTCTTCTACCAGAACTTCAAGCGCTGTCCGTCGCTGAACGACGAGCCGCTGCTGTTCAAGGCGCAGGCTGAGCTCGTGAAGCAGCACCTGGACACGGAGGACCTGCACTCGCCCGCATACCCGCTCAACTGCGCTGGCTGCACCAACCCCATGTGCCGCACCATTGTGAACCCTATCAAGCCTTACAAGAAGCTGCTGTAACTCTGTGGCAGCGCTACCGCTGTAGACTTTTTGCCTACCATTTAACTAGCATCTCTCCAGAGATTCCGCCAATGCAACTTGTGTCATATCATAGACAATCTGAACTCTTTGAATCGTGTCCATCAGTTTTTCACTCATTCATTCCGACTTTCGCACCCAAAGCCAGAACTTCTTCAATCTGCAATGCTGTCGTCACGCGAGCGTCTGCAAGAACGACAGGGCCAATACGCTGCTCCACGCCATGAATACCTGCAGCAGTTGGTGGACGAGTTCCAGCGCTCGCCCGACATCCTCCGCAAGGAAGAAGTCGTGGCCAACCTGGCCAACTTCGCCTACGACCCCATCAACTACAGCTCGCTCGCTCGACTGCGCATCATGGACCTCTTCCTCGACATCCTAGACGCCGACCAAGAAGACAACAGCCTTACCACCACCAACAATAACAACGACGAGGATGAAGCCAAACAGCAAGGACCTGCCACGACTGCATCGACTCGAGCTTCACGGAAGCAGAAGCTGGTGGAATTTGCTCTAGGCGGCATCTGCAACTGCATCCCAGACCCCATACTACAGCAGCAGTTCATCGACGGAGAGGGCGTCGACATCATGGCGCCCTACATCCTCGAGGCGCAGCTCGACAGCCAGCCAACAACTTCGGAGCTCAACGTGGCGGTCTCCGCATTGACCACTGCGTATTTCCTCCTGGACTCGAGCGCATTCGCAGATATCACTGCTCAGAGGTTCGTGACCAAGATGCAGACTCTGCAGCAGCACTCCATCGCCCAGGTGGCCAACACGGCCGCAGCCTTCCTCTCACGCTACCAGGAGCTCCTCAAGACTGCATAACCGACGCTATGATATCGTACTTAATCGAGTTCAATACATTTCCCAAGTGAATCTTTCGGCTCATAACGGAAAACACGTCATATCGAAGATGCTGGACGAGGACGCGCTGCAGACGCTGCTGGAGCTGTTCAAGTACCTTTTGCTGGGCACGAACGTCTTCCTGTTCATCACAGCGGCCACGGTCTTCTTCACGGCCTCCGCGTCGGAGACTTCCGCGTCCTCGTCGGGCCCTGCGCAGTTCAAGCGAGCGCTCATTGTGACCGCCCACCCGGACGACGAGAGCATGTTCTTCCTGCCCCTTGTGCACTCGCTGCAGCAGCCCCAAGAGGGCAGCAACGACAAGTGGATCACGCACTTGCTGTGTCTCTCCCGCGGCAACTTCGACGGCTTGGGGGATATTCGAGTGAAGGAGCTCCTGGCGTGCGCCACGTACATCGGCCTGTCGACGGATCATGTCAAAGTACTCGAAGACCCGCAGCTCCAGGACGGCATGAAGAACCAGTGGGATGTGGCGCACGTTGCCGCAGTTGTCACGGAGTACGTGGAGAAGCACAAGATCGACGCGGTGCGTGCATCGGAAGTTATGACGTTTTCGGATACTTTTCGAGTATTGATGTGATTTATTGCAGGTCTTCACGTTCGATGACTATGGCGTGTCGGGTCACGCGAACCACATTGCCACGCATTACGGAGTGAAACGAGCGGTCCGTGAGCAGCAGGAGAAGTGCTCTGCTGTTGCTGATGGAGAGGATAGTGCCGACTCGAAGACCGAGAAGACGAAGGCGGTTCGCGGGTGGGCGTTGGAGAGCACCAACATCTTGAGGAAGTACGTCGGACTGCTGGATGCGGCGCTGTCGTACTGGCTGGCGCGCCGGAAGGAGGACGAGAAGGGAGAGGAGCGCCAGTTCGTGTTTGTCTGCAAGCCGAGGTGGAACTACAACGCGATGGCGCTGCACCGGAGTCAGTTTGTGTGGTACCGCCGCCTCTTCGTGGCGTTCTCGCGCTACGCTTTCATCAACACCTTCCGCCCGCTGCTGACAGTTGGCAAGGCTGATCTTCCGGCAGAGCAGAAGAAGACGCAGTAAGATGATGAAGGGCTGATGAAAAAAGACCCATAGAGTTCAAGGTCAATTTGTTAGTGTGGACTCGGAATAACTGGGTTTCATCATACTTTCTTTTCATGTCTGCGCTGCTCTAATGTACTTAAGCCTGGATCAGACAGCACTGGAAGCCGCCCTCAACGAAGTCTCTTTAACCTGCTACTCGTGTCAGTTGTGGACGCGCAGCCACCACCGCAAAACGAAGTCGCCTCAAAAATGCTGCCGGCAAACCGATAAGTTGATCGGATGATGCGGCGTCAAACCAGCGTACCACTGCACACAGCACCCGACGACGCGTATCCAGCCCCGCCGCTGCCGAGTATTCCAGCGTCAACTCCACACAAACTTCCGCACACTTGGCCAGCAGCCTGAAGCGATCGTCCGCTGAAGTGCCTTCACCACTCGATTCTACGTCTAAGATGTGGTACAGCCAGTTGATGACGCTCTCCACGTACAACTCGGTTCGAGACCGGGGGTTCTGCGTATCACCCGCCTTCGACGCCACAGCCAGTGCAATGTGGCTAACCACCGAAACGATACCGCCCTTGGTCTCCACAGTTCCACCACTAAACAGCTCTCGACACCGTTCGATACTGAAGGTCTGAGTGACGACGTCGAGGCCGAACACGGCTGTGCATATCTCCAGACTCTTGGCCAGCTCGTAGTATTCCGCTGCTGTGGCTGCAGCCGAGAGTTTATCGTACAGTGTGTGCACCCATGTCTTCGCGAAGCTTGGGTCTGCTCCGTTCACTTCCTCCAGCTCCGGCATCTGGATGGTATCGGCGATGCGATGCAGCATCGTATGACTCGACTGGTGCAGTAACAGCTCTTGTCTCTCAGCAGCCACGCAAGCGATAGCAGTCAGAGACTGTAATATAGTTTCCTTGAGCATATCCTGTCGCTCGACGCAGTGCTGGTCGAAACTGCGCTCCAGCATGGCAGGGTACGTCTCCACCATAATCGCAGCGAAGTATAGCCCTCTGATGTCCGGGTTGCCCCGCAGTAGATCGAAGAGAAGCACTCGAGAGCGACCGAGCTGCTCTGTTGACTGGCAAAGGTGCGTGTGTAGAGCGCAGATATGCGCCAGGAACACCTTGTCGTGACTGACGGAGACCTGCCGCGCTGGGATTTGTAGTTGAACCTTGCTGGATGTCATGGCGTCGCCGATACTCGCTCGTTCCTCGACCAGAAACCCCCGTAAATGTTCTAAGCACTCCTCCACCGAGGACAGGCACAGCGATCCCTCAGCAAGACGCATCAGCTTTAGTAGCAGCTCATTACAGAGCCAGCTCAAGCCCAGCCTTCGGTCTTGCATCAAACGTCGTGATCGAGGGGCCCGGAAAATCCCTAGCACTCCACGCAGCACCGTCATTGGCGTGACCCCCAGCTCACGGTACGAGTCTGCCAGAACCTGGCACAGTGTTCTCTGCAAATAATAATACAAAAAATAGGTTAGAACTTCGTGTCATACACAAGCATACAGACAAACGTTCAGCTGCAGCTTACTACATGAGCAAGGTTTGTATCGACAAACTTGGAGCTCTGGTTGACCAGTAGAGCGATGGTGCGCCTCGCGTAGTCTTTATCGGCCTCTTCCCCCTTGGTCAGGGCGATGGACTTCGTGAACCCTGCGATGGATTTCTTGATCCGCACCTCTTCCTTGGATTCGGATCTCGCTGCAGGCTTCTTCTCAGCCTTCTTGGTCTCTGCAGTTGCACACTTTGTAGGCGGATTCGCTGTCCGCTCTTGCGCTGCGTCCACGACTGGTACAGAGGCCCCTCCTCCGACCTTTACCTTCTTCTTAGCGATGGTTTGAGTGTTGCTATCCAGGTTTGCTGCTTCTGCTTTCCGGGTCTTTCCAACGATGTCGCCTTTCGTCGGAGAAATAACACCAAAAGGCTGTGCATCAGCTGGAGTCTGGCTGCCACGAGAGTCATCTTGCTCGGAGCGTTTGACAGGCTCCACCGTCAAGATCGACGCAGAATCACGCGAGACAACCACCGAAGCCGCCCCTGGATCAGTAGAGCTAGCTTCAGTTCCTTCGTCTTGCTCGGTGGATTCAACGAGTTCCATCACCGAGCTCACAGCAGGATTGGGAGATACAACCGCCGAAGTTGCGCTCGACTGAGCAGACTCTGCTGCTGCGTCTGTTGGTTCATCCAGGTTGCTCGGTGGGGACACAACTGCTGCCTGCTTCGACGGTGATATACTTGAAGAGTTTGCAATAGCTGACGAAGGTTCGACGTCCATAGATCCGATAGCTTCTGTAGCATCGACGACGTCTTCACCCGCAGCCTTGTTCGCGTTGACAGCGCCTGGGCTACGTGCCTGGAGTGGAGCAGAATGAACTCTGGGCTCTTCCTCTGACTGGCTGATTGTCTCTGCTGTACCGTGCAGCTGTATAGCTCGGGGGACTTTGGCTGGGGTTCGACTTCCACTATAGGAGAGTACATCTCTTCTCTTGCCGTGACAGGTTCCTTCTTGTCCACAGTGCCAGTCATGGGATCATCTGCGTCTTCATCCTCTGAGTCGCTGTCGCTGCTGTCGCTTGAATCACTGCTACTGCTGGAGCTGCTGGAGCTGGAGCCTGCATGCTCCTTATTCCCATCCACCGTCTTCTTCTCCTGGTGCTCTGGCTCGGAGTCAGAATCCAAAGCTGCAAACTCATCGTCGAGCTCGTCGTCGATAGACAGCAGCGTCCGCTTGCCCGCGCCGTTTGCTCTTTCTCCATTCCCTGAACCTGATCGATTGACCTCTTTCAGGCTACTACTAACGTCTAATTTCTCTTCGTCATCTTCATCGTCGCTGCTTGTTGCCAGATCGTCATCGATAGCACTGGAAACCGCTGGATCCAGCGTACTCAGCAGTGAGCCCCCACCACCACTTGATTTGGCAGCATCACTGCTTCCTACGCCCGCTCGGCTGCCATCGCCTGCAACCGTTCCAGCCTTGCTATCTGAAGCTGCTCCACCTGTCCGTCCTCCACCACCTCTTCGACCTCCTTCGTTCTCGTCGTCGTCTTCTTCATCGCTGCTGGTCTCCAACTCCTTGTCGATCTCATTAGCCACAGCCGGGTCCAGTCCATCGAGCAACGACACTCCAGCTGGAGCACCCTGACCACCACCTCCTGCATCTCCTTCTCCTCGCTTCCTCTTCTGCCCTTCTCCACCCTCGTCCTCGTCGCTGCTACTCGCCAGCTCCTTGTCGATCTCGTCCAACACCGTCGAGTCGAAGCCCCCAGCCAATCCAGACCCACTGGCTCCACTCTCCTTCGTCTCCACTGCAGCGTCCTTCTGTCCAGCGTCCTCCTCTCCGTCGTCCGAGTCACTGAACGCCAGCTCGGCGTCCAACGCCGCGCTCGTCTCGTGTGGGAACGCGGCGTCCGACGTCCCGAGCATCGGAAGCTCCAGCTGCAGAGGCTCCGCCGACGTCCACACTGTTGCTGCGTCCTGTGCAACGTCCTCCATCAGCGCCTGCGTGTCCACCTCCTTCAGGTTGCGCGACAGCCTCGGCACCAATTGGTCCGTCTCGGTCTGCGTGGAGGCGGACACTTGTCGGTCCCTGCCTCTCTTCCTGGACACACCACAGTCCACCGTCTGCACGCCATTGTCCACCAGCGTCTTCTTGTTAACTCGTTGCACGGCACCACTTAACTGCGTCTGACTCGCGCGCGTCAGCGTCCTCTTCTCGTCCGTCTGACTAAAAGCGTCCTTCACGGACCTTTTCGTCTTCACCGCCGCGCGTTTCAGCTGCTTCTTGGCCTTTCCTGCTCCTCCAGCAGCTCGCGCTGCAGCGCCTCCACGCGCAGGCGGTACTCCTTCAGGCGCGCGGCCGCCTCCTTCAGCTTGGACTTGGTCAGCTGCTTGTACTCGCCGCCCTTGCGCACCTGCCGCTGCAGCCGCTCGATGATGTCCGCCTGCGAGAGCTGGCCCGCCGCCGCCGCGACGTCCTCATCGACGTCCATTGACTATCGGCCTGCTATTGCTCTGCTCGTTGCATTGGCCAGTGAGTGTGTGTTGGCTACATAATGTAGCTATGATGGGTACGTTTTATGTAGCTATTTTGTGTACGAGAACATATTGTAGCCATTCCGTGGATGTAGCCATCGCAGACGAATGATGAAAAAGTATCCTAGATAAGTAGTTGTTCAGCCTCGTCCTTTATTCCATGGACGAGCAGCACGGCGCGTGACCTTCCTAGTCGTCTCAGTAGTAAAACCGATCTCGGGGTTCCGCGAGCTCACTTAACTCTGAGATCGTGGATAAAGATACTCGGGCGTGGCTCGAACTTGCAGAAGCACGAATCCTGCAGTGAACGATCAAATTTCAGTTTTTGGGTACCTTCAATAGTAGTCGGACTGACGGTTAGCCATGCCCTTCCGAGCCATGTTACTGAGCTTCGAACTGCAGTGGTGGTACATTGGTTGCGTATGTTGGCACCCAATCTAGGCTCTCCGACCTCCGTTCGAGGCTTCAGATATTCCACGGAGATGTCCATGTCGCTGCCGTGCAACTTGAACCCTGACGAGCTCAAGGCAAAGTTGATGCCGTTTACCGACACCTTGAACAAGTTTTCTTGTGTACATTCGACAACGTCACCGATACTCCCAGATACACTCGACACAGGTGCAGCTTGGTTGATTCCCAATCGATAGAGTTAATCGACGGAATGAGAAATCGGACACCTTAATTAATGAAGCTGCGCTCGAGTCTGAAGTGAAAGCAAAGTGATGACCACTCTGTTGAATTGGTATTCTGGTGGTCTTGGCGCTGGCTTTGGACGGAGAAGGGGTCTGCTGAGCTATAGCAGTTTGTATGAGCAGAATCGTGAAGACTGTCACAAAAGAGGACATTATGTTGTGCTGGATTTTACTCGCTAGGCAAAGCAGTGTAATGAGGTTCCTTGCCTGTGGACACCCAAGTGAAGTGCCGATTGAAGCATCAACTTCCCATCCGAAAGCGCAACATTCGGTGCACCAACTGGGTTTGCGCTCGAGTGAATTCCCTACTGTACGAGTAAGCATCAGGCATGTCCTGACGATCCCAGTCGCCGATTCGATATGCGTAACCTGTGAATATACTAAGCCGAACAATGACGTGGAAGTAATATATCGAAAAAATAACGACAGCAACATCAACCACTGTAACGTAAATATACATGTAGCTCAACGCGATAGCCTACTCTGCTTCTCCCTAGTCCAGTGCTCAAGTAAAACTGGGTCGTATCTGTATAATTGAAGTAATCTTAGAGTGCTGTATTTTAGTAAATGGGCAAATTATGAGTGGCATTTGAATACATGTAGTTTTCCCAAAACAAAATACTGTCATTTACCTATCCCAGCCTTCGCGAAGCCCTAAGTCAGTTTTTGACCGTCCCAACATTATTAAACTTGGTACCAAGCGGGATAAGTAAAGTGCAGACTGGATTTGAGAGAGCACGTGAGCAAAGAGATCACGCGCTTACAAGCGAAATTGATTCGAGAGCAAGAACGAACCTAATCACGATCAAGCGTCATCCAACATTCAACAGAAGACAATCGGTAGATTTGAGCAGGAAATGCACTGTATCACCGCTGTCAGTGTTCAGGATAAAACCGCTGTCGTGGTGCGAACAGCTCGGTCCCCACCCTCGCCAGTGTTCGCTCAGTTCTCATTCTTTCCGCTGAATTACACACAATCCGTCACCGTTGCGTATATAATAGTTTCTTGGTCAGATGTCGCTGGTACGTATACTCACTCTGGGGTTATTGCTTCAGCTCTCAGTGCATGCAGCTCTCAGTGTGGAGAGCACCCGAGACAAAACTCCTCACCAGCAGCAGCAACCGCTCAACCCCCAGCGTACGACGACAGAATGGCCCTCTCTCCGATTCAACTTGTCGCTCAAGCGCAGCTCAATGAGAGTGCACGGCATGTCAAGATTCTCGATGATCGCTGATCCTGTTGTATCGACGGATGGTTCGCGCGTGGCTTACATCGTGTTCGCCACATTCCAGCAAGACACGCTGGTCTACAACTACACGCTTGTCGACGGCGTCGCCTATTACGTGACCAGCAGCCTCACAAATGCCGCGGCCCGAACGACAGGAGAGTGCCTGGACCCAGAACTGGATGACCTACCGCCGATCAATACCATCGCGGCTGAGATGAACCGAGCCACGGCAGTGGTGAATATCCCAAGCGAAGCTGGAGGTGTCGAGTGCTCGTCTGGCAACTTGTTCAAGGTTTCCGTAAACGACATCGAGTTTGCGCTGTGTGCTTCAAGGGCGTCGGGGTTTAAACTGTTCGGCAGTGACATGGATATTGAGGTGGAGTATCTTCATACGCGCATGACCATCCCAGGCTGGGGTTCATACCAAGGGTGATATCTGTATATTATATCGTTACTGTATGGCCGGATACTTGTATCAGTATCACCTGATATTGGTGGTGGCTCTTTATCAAGATCCAATGATACTTACTACCTCCGGTCCGAAAAACAATGGTCACTGCAACTATCGTGTGTCCACATAATATTTTTTTGCCTTCCGATTGGGCAAAATTATATTTATTAA